>BJCG01001237.1:0-78151 GCA_005406145.1 Prunus yedoensis | reverse complement strand
AAACCTACTTAGTAATCATCATTATCATCATTATCTTTGCCTGGTGACCAAAGCCCATTTCAGGTTATCAACCATGCTTTCTCTCCAGCCGAAAAAGGAAATATGCATTTTCTTCTTTCCCTACACGATCACTAATCATTGTGAAATGTCAAAGTTCATATCCATGCAAACAAAGAGTCACTCAGAGTGTAGAAGCCAGTGATCTTCTTGGAAATTGGTATTGTAGAATCTCCAGTAGCTCCTTAAATAAGTTGTCCAATAGCAGACCCTTGCAGATGATTAAGATATGTTTAAAGCGGACAACACCTACTGGCTGATGCAATTTAGTGTGGGTGATGGTGTGCATGTTAAGCAATGTGGGTAAAGTCGGTGAAAAGAATCTCAATGCTCTTACACTATGATAGGTTGAAAGGGTTAGGACCCAAGGATTTTTACTTCTGACCCTGAAGAAATGGGTTAATTTACTATGTTGAATGCAGAAAGACTAATGTTTTGGGCTTAAAGTATCAATAAAATAAACTTATATCGGCTGATATTGCAAGATGATTGTCTGATACAACGTCTAACTAGTTGTTTGTTTCTGAAGACTGCAGCTTTGGCTCAAAAAAATTCTGAGGCCACTCGAGCATTAGCAGTGCAAGAAGACAATCTGGAAAAGGAGCTTGGAGAAATTCAAAAGGTTTTGTTGGCTATGCAGGTAAGGGTTCTCCACTCCCAGGTGACAGCTAAACAGAATGAAGAATTGCTAGGTTTCTCAGTATGTAAATTTGAGAATTAATTGTTTCTTTTTGAGAATAATAGTGCCTTCTATGGATTTCTCCCATTTTGTTGATTAATGTGATCATTATCCTGTATACAAGCTTCGATGCCAAGGCTAATGGATTCCCATAATATTTTATATCTGTATCTGTTTGTGACTGTATTCTTGTGAATTTTTCTTAATTAGTTTGGTTATTATCCTTTCTATGAGCTACGATGCCAAGATTAATGGACTTTCAGAATATTTGATATCTCTATCTGCTTGTGGTTGTTCTCTATTTGCTTTTCAAATCTTTATGTCATCTTGATTTTCACAAATTATTGTTAACTTGAGACCAATTTCTGGTGTCTTAATTTTGATTAGAATATGTTGCACCTGTTGTCATGTGCAGGAGCAGCAGCAAAAACAACTTGAGCTGATTCTTGCGATTGCGACTTCTGGGAAGCTTCGGGAAAGTAGACAGGTACGCGATCAAGAACAAAGTACCACTATAATACGTGATTCAAGTGAGGAGGATTCAAACAGAAGGAAGCCCACCAAATATAGTATTTGGACGGAAGCAATGCAGACAAACAAGTATTTGTGAGCTACTAATCCTAATGAAACCATTTTTCCAACGTTGTTGTTGGCCACGAGTCAAACATGTGGATTTCCTCTCAGACGGGTTCTGGTTCTGCTGCTGATTATCAATGCAGCTGAATCGTGGGGGCATCGCGGGCTTTCAGCCAAGGGAAAAGTTTCATATGCTTTTTGGATATATGCAGTGCTGGGTGGTAAAGGATAAACAACAAAGAAAGAATAATTGTAAAACAGAAATGCAACCATTTGAGCAGTACAATTGTACTAATAAGGTAGGAGTGGAATTTCTGCTCATTCGTGTTTTGTAATTCTTAGTTGTGTGAGCATCTGATTTCTTGTCGCTATTTATATATTGATGATTTCCAGTATCATCTTGGTCTTATGTAACTGACCTTCAAACTGGTATTAAGAACAGATAAAAGTGATTCCCTCAAACTTTGCCTCTTGTGGGTGTAAGTTTACCTAACTCCCACGAATGGTTTTGGATCGAAACTAAGTCAAAGTTTTAACGAATCTAATTTTGATTTGAATTATTTGATCCACAAATAATCATCAGCCCTCTCTTATAAGAGTAGGTGAAGTTTACAAAATCTATTGGAAGAATAGTTGAAGAAATCTTTTTCTATTTATAACGCTACAGCTACAGAAAACGCCATCATTCCAATTTTTCCTATAAACCGTATCACTTTCTAGAGGATACCCGGTCATTTCATTATAAAAAAAACATGCATGCAATAACCCTATAATATTTATATGTTTTGTATCTCTCATCTGTTTCTTTCATGTCTTTATTCAATAATACTAACCTTAGTCAGACATGGCTTTAGTAAGTAAGAAATCTTCTTCTTCTATGCACTAAAGAAGAATCAATCATGGTGGCCCACGTTAAAAGGGGCCTATTTCGGATTGAAGTAATTTTTTGTAGAAATGATCTTTGAATGAGTATCTACAAAATAGATGGTTTGGATTAGTGAAATACAATATAGAGTTGGCCCTACAAGAGTGTCCCTCAATTGAAGCTCTCTGTATATGTATATATAAACTAATTTTAATACATTTCAAAGTTTAAAAAGGGGGAAAAAAAAAGTAACAGCTAACTGTCGTTAATGAGCCTTTAATACTAGCCCTTGGATCTCAACAAACAAATGAATGCGTTTGTTAATTTCTAGTTGCACGAACTAATCCCCTGATCACACCCACGCGTGATTCTTCCTCCAATTGGGTAGCATTTGCTCTAGGCTCACAAAATAATTGACCTGGGCTAAAGTTGGGCTACATGTAGCCTGGGAGAAGGGCCCAAGGCTAAATGCGGCCCTCAAAATTTGGCTTGAGTTTTTTTTTTGGGCCCATGACTGAAGATGGATTTTACACATTTTTTGGGCTACATTTAGCCTAAGTTTCAAATTTTCATACTCTCAAAATTTCGAGTTATCTAAATCGGAATAGATGTTGAAATTTTTATAACAGAATTTGAATATAATTTGAATGCTGCTAAACGAACCCTGAAATTAACTGAGTACACCCTATCATCAAACTATTTATTAAATTACTAATTTACCCTAACATAAAACGACCAAAAAGAATATATTGAATTGTAAAATAAATATAATTTTAACAGTACACCGTACTCATCATATTCAACCATAATCAAACAGAGAAAAGTTTTCATATTGCTTGGTGCCCACGAACAACGCCAAGAGTACTAACAAAGGCGCAAGGAGGGTGTCGTTGAATGTGTATAGCAGATTGGATGGGATAGATAGCAATGATTCTAATCTAGCTAACTTGCCACAGTATAAATCTTCGCTGAGTGACGAAGATTTTTCCGTTACCCGAGTAAAAAGCGATCTTCATGATCATATAATAAGGCAAACTTCCCACATACTTTAAATAGATCAACCTGGAGGAAAAATGAACCTGATTCTGTCAGCTGCAATATAGCCTTCATGACAAAAGAAAAAGAATTAAATTTAGTCACTGAATACAAGTAGATTATAACCAAACAAGACAGCAAGCTGGATATCAACCAACAAATAATCATACAAGTAGGTTTACTTAATTTTAAGGTTGAAGAAGATGAGAAAGTATGGAATATTAAATAAATTGCAGACAATGAGATTTTTCCGCCGCCTCTTATACTCACCAAGTCTTCTATGCCCTTGCTTTCCTGCCAAAGTAAAATTTGTAATAAATTGTAGACTTGAGATTCATAAGTGTCGAAATTAGCAACAAGCAAGAGCTGAAAAAGTATAACACTCATAAAAGAGAAAATGGTTTAGAATTGGTATTAGGGTGTCATGTAATAAAGTGTATTATGGTGTATCAAGGGTATTTTTGGTAGTTAAATAGGGTGTACTTAGTTAATTTTAACATTTTGATTAAAATATTAGAGTGTACTTAGATTATAGGGTGTACTCAATTAATTTTAGGGTTTCGTTTTTTTGATTAAAATATTAGAGTGTACTTAAATCATAGGGTGTACTCAATTAATTTTAGGGTTCGTTTAGTAACACTCTATAATTTTTATGTTAACTTTTCTTTTCATTGTAATTGGAATAACTGATTTCAGATCTGTCTGAAAATCAAGTCTAGTTACCTCCAATTTTTCAAAAGCATTCTTTTAAATATTTTTTGTTATTTTATATTTTATTTTTAAATTTTAAAATCTTGTAATGCCAATTTTATCCTCCATTAAAAATAAAAATAAAATATAAAAACAAACCGATGGTCCGCGGCCGAGAGTCAGAGTGCAGTGTTGAGCGCAGAGTGAGAAGAGATGGAAGAGTTGAGGGAAGCTGGAAGAGGTACAGAGAATGCTGACGTTCGTACAATCTCGAGGCATTCCAACGACGTCGTCCCCTGACGACTGTAGTTGCTTTTCTTACTAAGCTCATCCTCCTCCTGGTAATCGACAACTAAACATTATAATTGAAGTCTTGCTGTCAAGAAAGTAATTCTTCTTCTAAAAATTTGGTTCTAGATTTTCTTCGAATTTCAATTTGTAGAAACAACCAGAATTTTTTTTTATGCAAACTGCTTTGTTATTATGTTTTGTTTTTTGTTTTTTGTTTTTTGTTTTTCTCTAAACTTTGGAAATGCTATGCCAAAGGTACAACCATGTGGAAGAACTTGATTGGGCAAAAAGTGCACTTTGGTTTCTGAATATATGCCGAAGGTGAGCATTATATCATTAGCTGATTATCTGATTTTGTTCAATCAATGTCAATAGAAATGGGTGTGGCTTATGTCCACTTGTTTCACAGATTTCTGCTGCATTTCTTGATGAAGCATCCAATGGCTTAATGGAGAAGGTAAACCAAAATAGAAAATAAAAATATGTTTTTTGTACTTCTCGCAGACGTGCATTTGAGACTAACTGATTTCCATTTGCACGCCATAACCCACATACACGGAGTAAAAGCTACATTTAAAGAATTTTTGTAGGCTATATTAACAGGATTTATTTAGTTTTTAATCTATGATGCTGCACATATTACAACTGAATATCATATTCACCCGTGAATATGTTGTACGTGATGCCAGGCTACGTCATGGAATAAAGCAATTGTGTAAAACATTATACACAGATACAATAGATTCCTTACTTTTTCCATTTTCTTGATAGATACAAGTGCTATACTTTGAATGGTTGCCTTTAGCTTCCGCAAATTCAAAGGATCATATTCTTTATTGAAGCAGTTTAATAGGTTGGGTTCAGTAGGTGTGCATACTACTTGGTGCTGGTGTTTACACTTCCTACTACAGTTGTGTTTCTTGGAGAAGGTGTAGTTGGGAACGGGAAGCATTGAATTGCATGCAGAGGATTTCCTTTGTGCTTGTGTTGCATTCTTATGAGGGTTGAGTGCTAGCAGTTTAGCACAAGAATTGCGATCTTATGTGAGATCTTTATATTCTTGATTTCACTCTTCCTAGGCTATGTCTTCTTACTACGTTTCTGTTTTCTTCTTGATGCTCATTGTTCATTCTCTACGAGCTGATTTGCCTCACTTAGTTTGGGCTTCTGTATATATCCTGTTAACGAGGACACCACCCCTTTCACTTGATTTTGGTGTAGATTTTCTTTAAACAAACAGATACAAATAGCTTTACATATTTTTTATAGCTTTGACTTTTGCTTTTTTTACAGGCTATGAAGAAAAAATCTGTTGAAAATGCTTTGCAGCTTGCCTGTAGCCATAAGCCTGAGTCTAGTTTCATCGGACAATAATTCTGAAGAAATGGCTATGGTTGGACTGGCTGCAATGCAACGAGCAAATTCTACCCTTGAAGATTTTGTAAGCAGGCTTCGTTCTTGAAGATAGATTCTATATATAAGAATATGCATTATTAATAGTTGAATATTCATCAGTGCATAGTAATGGGTAAGAGAATGACTAGTTGCAGATTTAGTAGTAAAGCTAACATGGAAAGCTTACCGATTTGAGTTATATTAAAATTTCACTTTTCTTATCAAATTTACTAGGGCATTTTGGTTGCCGATGGGGAATGCTACATTTGATTGTATTGAAATGATTCTCTTATTATATTTTTCAGTTTCTGAAAGTGAAAGTAATCTAACAACCTCAGGTAACCCCTTTTTTATAAGAATAGTATTCTCTGAGTAGGACCTTTTGTATGAAGTTCTGTGGGAAATAGTCGATTGATACAATCCTCAAGGACGTCAACTGCCTCAATCTTAATATATTTTACTTATGTTGCCCTTTGCATTCAATGCCTTAAGAACAGCATGACGAAATTTCTTAAGTTCATCCAGCAGTTGATGAGTTTTACTATACCAATGTTGTTATATTGATGTTCAAAATGCTTGCAGTGTTGGTTACACTGGTCAAAAGAAACTTCAGTTCTTCCAATAAATAGTTTTTACATGCGCAGGTCACAAAATTTAGCTAAACCACTTAACCCTCAATTCAACATTATTTCTTGCTAATTTTTGTGTTTTCAAAATTTGCATGCTATGGCCGAAACAAATACAGTTGTATGCCCACTGGCAAAAACGCATCAGGAATGTGTTTCAACTATAAAGTAGTATAATCAGATTATGGAATAATTGTAAACTCATTTTTTCAGTGCGATCTTATTTTATGTTTCATGGGATGGATATAAACAAACCAGAATCAGTATTCCAATATCTACCTGTGCTTTCATTCACAGAAAGCTACATTTATCAGGTAATGATCTACACAAATGACATCAAGTTCAGTTCTCTCTTTTTTGCAAAAGGAGAAAATGCAGCTCCTTGGGAAACTTGTGGGACGCCCTTGGGAAACTATTTCTATGTAGTTCCACAAGGAATCAGACACTACCTTTTTTTTTTCGGAAAAAAGAACAGAGCTTTGTGAGCCTGTGTTTCTTCCCGCTCATACTTGTTAGTAAAATTTTGAAACAAAAAAGAGGGATTACGCAGTAAGCCGTGAAATTATCTTTTAAGGAATCGCAAATTTTGGTTGATTGAGAGTGCAATGGTATGATGAGCAGAGTTGTCACCAGTTGATCTCTGATTGGAGCTTCTATGTTATTTCTTCCCTTTTGTCTCATTCTCTTAGAAATCATGGTTCTCTTTGTTACAGCTTGATCGTTTGAATGAGAAGACACTGCATGCACCAAGCGAGGAAATGAACATGTTAGAAAGAGGAAGCCAGGCGGTACTGCTAAGAACTTGAGAGCAATAAACACAAAATTATTTGAACTTGGGTATTAACTTTTACGTGACCAATATCTTATGGGCTGCAGGAAGGTCAGTGGCTAATTTCTAGGTGTACAAATGTGTTTAAAAGTGACCCATTCAGGCCACTGTCATGTCTACTTGAGTGTCATGGCCTTTTGACAAAAAGGTACTATTGCTTTCTGATTATATTAATTCTTGGGGGAAAATAAAGGAACTCCGAAGTTTTTGTGTTTATTTCACTTCTGTTTATGGGTTTAGGATACAAGATGAATTTAAGTCTGGGGAAGGGTACTGGGCGCTGGAAAGAAAGCTTTGTTATGCACTGATGAATAAAATGGAGGTATGGTTATCATCTTGGGTTATTACTTTTCAAATATAGCTAGTTTCAACATATTTGTAGAAATGTTTATCAGAAATAGATTCAGAAATTATCCACATGTATAAAAAAATCTGTCACCTTTCCATACTGACTCTACCGTTGCATCTGAAGATTCCAGACAGTATCACAAAGCCTTCATGAAAACCCAGTCACCAAACAGAAGGTTCACCGCACAACCTCTATGATAAAACTCTACCCGCTTTCTCTGACTCCAGGATGACCGTCAAATCCACTGCAACTAAGCTCCACTCGCATTCCTCAGTGTCCATCACATGACTCACAAGCCTTTCCAAGTCCCAACCTCCTTCATATTGTTATCATTTTTTCCTTTAAGCCACTTAATTGATATAACTACAGATTTAAATTTTCTGCTTAATTTTTACTTTCTAATTTTAAGGTATTGAAGGTAGGCTAGTTATATATTTTCTACTTCCAGAAACTCTTTTGTAGAGTTCTTCATTCCATTCTGATGAATTATGTAGCAGTGAGGCATAGGCATGTTCAAGCCTTCTCTATTAAGAAAATGATAAAATTTTGTTTCACAGATCTCTCTTGAAGATGTTATAAAGGCAATTCATCAGAAGTCCTTCGATTATCGAGTGCTGAATCTTTTTACTGTACCAGTTGAGAGGAGAAGAGGTATAGTAGTAGCTTGTTTATATCCGTATCCATGTTTCTTAATGAACTGAATCTATGCTGATTTATAAATATTTAAAAGATAGTAATAAATAGTAGTGAGATTTAATCTCAGCCATTTATAATGTGTTAATCTAATCAAGAATTTGTGTCAAAACTTGTGTAAAAAATAGAGTGCCACGGATCCGCCCCCATATATATAAATTGTTGCATGGATGCTTCTCTCCATGTCGAGGTGTAAGATCATAGAACTTGGTTGTCTTCTGATAAATAGAAGAATGGATGTTGTCAATATGATACGATGGTGTTTGATGTTCCATTTTGAACAGTATAGCTGTTCTCATAGTATTAATATAAAATCTATTGCCTAAAAAAGAAAAAAGGATTATAAATCCCCTTACAGCACTCCTTGTGCCTAAACTGAAATGTTGCAAAAGTACTTAATTGATGTTTTCTTTGTCTATTTGAAATAAAGTGTGATGTAGCTCATCTTTTGCTTCACATGTCTTTAACAAGTATATTTCATTTGGCTAATCGTGTTCCCCTTTGAAGCTGTAATAAAGGTTAATGAGTTGCATATGGAGTTTCTATCAATCTCAGAATTCCTAGTTGAGGTAGCTGATGATCTGTGAGTACTCTTCTTCTTTCTATTTCTTTTTTTTTCTTTTTTTCAGTCAAATGCTCTAATTACATAATAGAGATTTTAGTGTTTCACCTTATAGTTGTAAGTGTTTGACTTCCTTTCAATATGTTAATGCCACGTAGGTAGACTGGAATATTTCTTGTTCTAGACCATATGTTATCTTGCATTTACTATATGCCTTCGTGAGAGGTGTCTTGAAATTTGTACATGACAACATGCCTACATGTGCTTCTATGTGCTCTCCATCTCTCGAGGAATACTAAGTGCTCTACTATTTTGCATCTACCTTTATCTATTATTAGGGAACACTAATGTTATTATTTCACTTAATTTTTGTTGCAAGCACATCGTCTGTATCATTTGCCATTGAGTTGACACAATGATGTTGTAGGTTTGACTATGAGGTGAGCTCTTTAATTTTCAGTTTATGACTGTTGAATCCCGTCCCATTTTAATTTTTTCCGATTCTTTATTCCAAAATATCGGCTCATCATGCAGGAAGATGTCATAGAAAATAACTTCAATATATTGCGCATGTTTGTTAGAACATATGGAGCTTGTGCCCCAACTGTGCTGGTAAGTATGCCAAGCATGTCATTTAAACACCGTTTTAGAAAGAAAAAAACCCTTTTCTTTCTTTTTGGCTTCTGTTTTCTTTAAATGGGGGATGCGGGGACAAGGCCCAGGCTTGCTCACTGATATTCGTGATTGAATTATAGTACCACTTGTGACACTAGTCCGCTTCTTGGTTTCCATTAAATGCAATTCACTTTATCTTAATTTGAAGTATGAAGTTCAGGATGGATTGGTGTCCCTGGTTGTCCAGCGTACAAATTACTTTGTACAAGTATGCACTAAAAAGAAATGCAGTTTCTTTTGTTTTTGAACGGACCTTTAGCATGTTTTACACATTCTACTCAGAGACATCCAATGTAGCAGGTAGTAACTAACGGAATTGGTGATTTGGAGCAAACAGAAATAAACCATATGTTAAGGAACAGCAGCCTTAAATCTATAAGCATTAACTCCTGTAGACTGAGATAACGATACATCAGTTTGATACAGTGGTTCCTTGAGACAATATTATTGCTGTGTTGTCAATGAAATACAAGCTTTATGTGTTGTTAGATATTAGAAATATGATAGCTTCCACATATATATTGTTGGTATTATCTGTCATGATGTTAAATTCCTAGAACAGTGGAATTTCATCAATTCGACTGTTTTTTTTTTTTCATCAGGTTGCTTTTGGATAAATATGTATGAACTCTAATAAGTAATGCCCACCCATTTTTACCACTTCAGGCAAAATACATAGCTGAGGCTGAAGAGAAGTATAACAATTTACTGAAAATGCTGGATCCTCAGCTGTCCTTGAATTACCAGAGAAGATGCGTAGAAGCAACTAAAGAGGGTAAGTTTGCCACCCTCAAATTTTACAGCATGTGAAACTGGATCCTCTTTTCTTTCGGCCCAGGTTTTGCTGATGTTTATGGAATTTGAAATTTTAGGAGGGAATACATCTGCACATCCTCTCGGAACATGGAGTATACCACCTCTAATACTAGATGAGGAATTTTATCGATCCCGTCTGTTAGATTCGAAGACGCAGTTGTAACGTTGGGTTTAAACAGTTGGGGTTTGGTTCAGTGTCAATGGAACAGGATTTTCTCTGTTTAGTTATAAAAATTTTGCTTCCTCATTTCGTTGTTTTTCCATTTCCTCCCCTACTTTGATTCTGCTACCAGCGATCTCCCGCACAACTAAATTTTCTTCTGCTCACATGGTTTTCTGAGTTGTAGATATTTGAACAAAAATGCTTGACATAATACTGTCTTAAAGCCTCAATACATGTTCTTCTGAGTTCTTTAAAAGAAGAAAAAACATGCTTTTCTGGGTTGATATTTGAACAAAAATATACAAGCTGTTATCTGGTGACTACACTTGTGTTTGAATAAATTGAGGCTTATAGCTGTAATCGGTAGACCGCTAATTTTGAAAAGAAAAGGCCAACGAATAGTAGTTTATCCAAAATTAAGGACCAAAAAATGGAGATGTTTTTCTGGTAGCATAACATTTCAGCTTAAACAGTCATCCCAGCTTATTCATGGTAGTATTTGAACTTCAATCAGGGTAACTAGTGTGATTTTCAGTGCCCTTTAGATCAATGGGGTGACTGCAATCTTATTGTGAAATCCTAAACTCCCAACTACTCTCAATCAACTGTTATACTTTTAAAAACGCCATAAACAAAGCCTTTTTATTTATATGAGAAATAGATACAAAGCCTCACAAGTTTCACTTGGATTGATATACAAACAACAGAGTACAACATGGTTATACTTATGCAGAAACACACACGCTGAAATATAGGGGCTGCTAAGTACTAGGAAAAACAACATTTCTTACATAGGGTTCAAGTAGTTGAACCTCTAACCTCACTGGAAACTCCACCACACTCCAGCAGGAGAAATTCAAGGAGATAGGGCCAGTCGAACCCACCATTGTCAAGATAAAAACAATCATAGAACCTCATTTCTACATCCTCCATACTTTGGTCGTCTTCCCAAGCTTCATCTAACATCTCTTCGTCAAAATCGTCATCCATTACACTGGCAACGAAGTCCCAAGCTAAGTAGCCAGAAGAAAACTGAGTAGTTTGAACATTCATCCCAGCCCTCATTGTCTGAACCAGGTCCAATCACCTTCAGTCCTGAGAATTTCTTGACAAACCTTCATCAAGCTTTACACTATAGCACCCTTGCACATCTAATAACTGGAGTTCAGGGCACTTCAAGAGTATCTGGCACACAGCTTCTGTACTAATACGGAGGTAGAGTATCTCAAGGTGCTTGAGTTTTGGCATTGTGGCTGCTATTGCAAGGGCCTCATCATCTTGAGAGGACCCTGTCAAGTAACTCCCATCCGTTCATACATCTCTGCAACTTTCTGAGATGTTTGCAGTGCTTTCCAATTGCTTCAAGTGCAGGACCTCCAATAGTTTCGCAGTAGCTTACATCCAAGAAAGTTATGGTAGAGAGCCTTGCTGCAACCTGTTCCACTATCAAATCACTTATTTCACTCTTGGCAGCTGCAATGTCCGAAGAGAATTGGCACTAGCAAACAGAATTTTTCGTTTTAGAGAAAAAAAAATTTGTATCCGAAAAATAAAATATAACAAGCATGACCAAATCAACAGTTAATCTGTTTTAATCAATTAGAATACGAAAGTTAGCTGCACAAACACCCTTTCTAGTTCTCAACAAAATATGAGACCTTATCTGTGTTTACACAAACTTGTTAGCCCTTGATCTAGAAGCTTGTAGCTCTTGAGCTTTTCAAGGTTGGCTACTAACTAACCTCATTTACAAAAGCTAGTACTCCAATGTTTCATGTATGAGCTAGTAGTGTGTCATATAAAAGAAGTGAGGTTCTTGAGGCTTGATGTGGTTGTGAAGTGTTCCGCATTATGCATGCTTGGTCTTTTTGTATTTACATAGTGCATAACATTTTTGAATACTTAATGTCGTGGTTCACCCATGGCTATTCAACCCACAGATAACTATCTTCCTATTGTAGCTGCATGATCATATTCCATGGTTCACAAAAACAAGATTTTACATTAAAACATTGACTTATCGTCAGATCTTGCTTTTCATGGACAAGAGCACATTTTCTAATAACTGCAGCTTCCTGTCATTTCTGTTTCAAAAGATTTCCAATTTTTGGCAATTAAAATTTCTGAATTTGATTTTGCAGCTAATAAATCTCAATCTAGGCAAGATGGGTAATAACCCATGGGCTAAGTCAACTACAACTTTGAATATAACAAAGTGCAACAATACATAATACAAAACGCATACAAACAAGGATTGATATTACCACTAAGACACTAGCACTCATACATGGGTCGCCTCAACATTACATCAAAATTCAAGCACTTTTAGAAAGTCTTCTCACACAGTTGGACACTCACAACATATACTTCACTTCTTACACATCACACACTATTTCTCTCATACAGTACACGAATGGTGCATCAGCTCCTACATATAAATGAGGAGATTGATTATGTGTCCACCTTAGAAGCTGTGCAATCTTCTAAGTGTGCACTATTCAATATTATTCAAACATAGATAAGGTGAAGGGAAAATGCTAAATATACCCCGAAATCTTGCAAAACCTTTTGCTCCATCACAAGCCTATATATGTGGCACATTGTGCAAGTCACTCAGACTCAACCATGATGTATGCATACCCTGAAAACTGGATGGAAAACAATGGTATGCCACATCCCGGAATAAATAAATCTATAAGGGTTCCATTTGGATTTGAATGACTTAAAGAAAGGAAATTGATTTGACAGTAAGATAGATTAGTTTGCGAGCTATAATCACAGTAGATGTAACATATATTTGAAATGTATTTGAAAATTGAAATTAACAGATGCAATAAAGTTGAAATGACTCAAATTATATACATCCAATATTTAAAAACCCTATTTTCTTTTCTTTTTCTTCTTCATACAAATGTAAAATTTATGATCACTACCATACTAAACAAAGGTGGCTAATCACAAAAATGGTAACTGAGAACAGGTAATGATAATGTGATGTTGTTGCACTTACTTGTCAGCAATAAAGGAAAAACACTGGTCATTGGGAAGGCCAGCAACGCAGAGTTTGCGGAGCGAACCTGAGCTTCTTAAAACCAGCATTTGAAGCATTCGTGTAATGGTCTCCGGTGTCCGAAATTTACTCCATTCCATAATGTCTACCTCCTGCCAGCAGTAAGGCCCGGCCACTGCTCTTCCCCATGACTTGCAGACCCTTGGGATTACAGTGAGCGTCTCTTGGAGTGGTAGATTCCTAAATATGAGCCCAAGGGCATCAGGTATAAGCTCGTCCCATCTCCGGAACTCAATCTCCTCCTCCATTTAATTTCCTTCTTGCAAGAAGAAAGCTACTTTGAAAAACTTACAAAAAAACCAAATCTCTATATGCATAAAAAGAAACAAATTCGCACACACTGATGAAAGATCTGCTAAGATTAGACATACCCAGTATCAAAAGACTCAGAAAAAATGTGTTTTTCACAACCCCACTACCACATGGCATAGAATAGACCAAATAAGAAACCCATAAAATCCCAAAAGGCAAGTACCAATTGCATGAATGCGTCAGGATCAATTAGAAATGATACAATTTCATTAAACAATTAGGCCTAAATTATATAAAATAAAAAAAATCAATCAATCAATCAGGCGAAATAGAAATGGGACAAAAAAAAATAGAATAGAAGATTACCTGTTATGGGATTTCTTGGATCTGCAAAGGCGCCAGTTTATCTTTCTGTGAGGACTGAGATTAAGGTTTTACGTATGAGTGCCACAGAGAGAGAGAGAGAGAGAGAGAGAGAGAGAGAGAGAGAGAGAGAGAGAGAGAGAGAGAGAGGGGGTGGGGGGTTGTTTAGGGTCAGATTGAATTATGAAGCAGAGGTGGAGCTTTATCGAGTGTTTTGAGAAAAACAAAAAGAAAGAAGAAAAAGGAGGAGAAGGATGGTTACCAGAAAAAGTAGAGGGGGTGAGCGAGACGAGAATGGTGAAACATTTAAAATACCAGAAAATTGTCCTTGATTAATATAAATATTAAAAATGAAATTATAATTAAATGAGGATAATATGGTAAATTCACCTTTTTTTTATTTAAAAAAAATTAAAATTAAAAAGAAAAATCAGATAATGGATCCTATTTTTATAGAACACAACTAACCATTTTCTTTTTTAATTCTAAATAAATTTTAAAAATTAAAAAAAAAACCCTATCACAAGCGCGAGAGCGATGCGAGAGGCTAGTATATATAAAGCAAGGCCAAAGAATGGTGAAATATTCAAAATACAGAAAATGTCTTTGGTTAATGCAAACATTAAAAATTGAAATTATTAATTAAATGAGGATTAATATGGGTAAAGTCACACTTTAAGATGTAAAATTAAAGAAAATCAGATAAAGGGATCCCCCTTTGAAGGAATACAACTACCTATTATCTTTTTTTAATTCTAAAATAAATTTAATTTTTTATTATAAAAAAAGCCTCTTGCAGGTGTGAAGCGCATGCAAAAAGGCTAGTATATATATATATATATAAAGACATGTTTCTTAAATCTACAGTTTTCCAAATCCTTTTGGCATTGCCAAAGATCTTATTGCATAATTTATGAACCCCTATGTTAGTGTGGTGTGGTTGAGTTGCTTGAGGTTACTTACAAAATTTAATAGTTAACTCAATTTGAGTTTTAAAAACAATAATTTTGGAATGTAGTTGGATGTACTTACAAATAATTAAAAAAATAGTTATTTTAAAAGGTTGATTTTTCTAATAAAAAAAAAAAATCATATACAATAGCAAGGGGCTTGTAGTTAAGTTGTTAATAATATTTACTTATGTATATTTAAATGAAATTCATAAGCAAGAAAGCGATCTCGGAGTAGTTTCCTCTTGGCCAAGCAAGCCATTATAAGCTAACATAGTTGGTACACGCAGCCCCAAGGTCTCCTCACATAGCTTGCTTTAGGCCTTAAACCACCACCCTCTTTCTTCATGAAACTTGTCCTTGTACCAAAACTTTGTTCATTTTTCACCTAGCAAACGGGTCGTGTCATGAAGAATACCAAACTTAAACACGACTTGTTAAATTCGCGAATATCTGATACGACTCGTTAAGAATAAATCAGGAAAAAAAAAATAACTATCACCGAGCCCAACCAGCAACTCCTTATCTTGTCCTTTTCTCCCCCAATTTCCATCTCATAAACACCATAACCACCACTCAAAACCCCAACCCACATGAACAGACAATGAAGAAGTCTTCTTAATTGATTCTCAACTTCACATACAAAAAAGAAATTGGATTCTAAATAGAGAGAGAAGATAGAAGGAAATTTTAAAAATATATATAAAGAAGAAGAAAACTGAGGAAACAGCAAGAAGAAGAAAACTGTGCCAGGGAAGAAGAAGAAAAAAAGAAGAGGAAAAGACGGAGAGAAAGAAAGAGAGAGAAGAAGCATAAAAAATAAAGTGAAGACAGAGAGAGAATTCGGTGAGAGAGAAGAAGAATAAAAAACAAAGGAAGTGGGTGGGTGTTTTGTTTTCTTATATGAATTGTGCTACAAAATTACAAAACTATCTTTCTTAACGGGTGGATAGCAAATATTCCCGAATGGACCCAATACGACTGGTTAACTTAACGAGTGGTTAATGGGGTCATCTGTTTTCAACCCGACCCATTAAGCTCAACCCAAATACTGATAATTTCGTGCAAATTCGTGTCGTGTGTAATGGATTGTGTGCAACATCGTCAGGTCTAATTTTCACCATTCATATTAGGGTCAATTGGACAAATGGTCTCTCTACTTTTTGCATTGTTGTCCTTGTAATTTTGTTCCGTTGCACTTAGTCCAATCCGTCAACTAAGGTAATTTTTTCCCAATCTAGTTTAGGCAAAAAGTCTGTTTTGTTCTCTGTAGTTTGTCAGTTTTTCCACTTTGGTCCTTATCGTTTTAATTCTGGTAATTTGACCCTTGTAATTGATATCTTCATACTTCAATGACACATTACAAATTATGTCAAATTTCGTCTAAAATTCTATCCAAAATGCCCATACACATCATGAACACTTGCTTTTTTTGTCACAAAATTGGATGGAAATTTGGTTGTGTCCTCGAATTGCAAAGATATCAAACTACAAGGTTGAAATTGCTAGATGGACTAAAGTGGAAAATCCGGAAAACTACGGGTACCAAAATTGATGTTTTCCCCTAGTTTTACGCACATCTTCTCATTTGAAAACCTTAAGTTTGATTTGTTTGTTTTTACTTAACCTTAGCTTTGGCGTTTTTGAAAAATATTATTTTGGAATTCTAAATCGATTTATAATTTTGATTTTCATGCTCATATGATGTAGTGTCGAACTTCTAGAATTTCTTAGGGTTTGATATTAAAACTTTGAGAATTGTTTGATTCAAGGTTTTAAAATTAAATTTAAAGTTATAATGGATGTTGCTTTAGCCATTTGTAAGTAAAACCATGAATATAAACAAGTTATTAAAAAGATTTGAAGAGTTTTAGAGAAAGAAAAAAAAAAAAACCATAGATTCTTTACTACCTCCGAATCCAATGTTGAAATAGAAACTTTGAAATTTGATTTTGTTGAGGCCCAAAAATCCACGATTGGCCCAATAAATTCTCGGCCCAATGCAATACCTCATCTCTGTGAATGGCTTCACCAAGATAAGATTTTTCATTATCATGCCTTGTTGATCTCAATATAGCATATATATTTGTTTGTTGTTTTAATACATTCATAAAATTTATGTTTCATTGAACAATCTCAAGCATAGACAAAAGCATGTGCATTCGTTCTGCTCAGTCAGAAAAAAAAAAAAAAAGATTGATTGATTAGTTGTTATTTATATGGTGCACCAGCTTGCATCAGTTTCTTGTTATGTGTTAAACCACCTTTCAATTTGCATCTCCAGCAAAATTTCCCATAGCCTTATTCCACGCACTATTCACTTATCTTATACTTCTTATCATTTCGTATCGATCCACCTTGTGTTAATCAATCCAAGTACACATTGCAAGTAGAGCCAACCTATACATGCTTAGTACTAAAATCATACCGGCTCAACATGCTTATGTCAATTATGTTAGTCCTTTGCAAGCTACACTACTTATATTATTTTTGTAATCACCCTATGCTTTGGTTATGCAGATTTATATTGGTCATGTGCAAATGACCCAAGCCTCCAAAACAACAAAAAAATGCTCTCATGTTTCCTACACAACATCTCGACACACTACCATTTATCATCCATCCTTAGACAATCTCTCTCTATACTTCTAGTCATAGAAGTTCAAGCACCACTGGAAAAAGCCGCTGGAAGAGTGGTGGAAGAAGAACAGAGCCAGTCGTTGAAATCCAAAACCACCACTGCTGGAAGAGCCGCTGCCAGAAGCACATGCTACCACCGAATCATGCCAAATTGTCACCATTGCAACAAGGGATATCCCAAGTTCATCATGCCATGCAATGACCCAAACAAATACTAAGAAGGCCACGTTGCAAGAGTTTTTTGTAGCTTATGCCCATCAAATCCTTTTCTGATGATTATGGTTCACTTGGGGGCTGAGGAAGGAATTCATTGCAATCACCACAGCAGCATTTCCATAACCCCAAATGAGCTTAAGAATCCATTATTACCAAACCACTATCCCCAGACAAAAAATTTCCTTGAAATTCCAATTATGTCACTATGACCTCCAAGTTTGCCATCACTTGCCAAGAACTCAAGTTGTTGTAACCCAACACATTTGCTGCAGTGACCACATGCAAAGCTCAAGCTTCAATAGCCAAGCCCGAGCTTTTGGTTCCTATAACATGTTCACAACAGCTGCAACAAACAATACCAAAGTTGCCATAACTGATATGCTCCAACACCTCAATCACTTCCAAGCCTTGACTATTCCAATGACCAAGTTTTAGGAGTCAAAACCAAAAGGCTATCGGGATGTCTCACTTGCCACTGTTCCATAATCAAGCCTCATCAAGCCACAAGCCTTAGTCAAGAAATCCAGCACTATGCTTTACTCAAGAAGGAAACATCTCGATTCATGGCAAATGGAAGGAAAATATGCGAAGGTAGTGCTATGATACTGCTGGAAAAACCTAAATGCTCTCAAGATGAAGTTTCTTTTACCAAGCAATCAGAATTTTTGAAGCAAATGTCAAGCTTCATGCTATTGCAAGTCATGCACACCTCTTGGTCCTTCCTACTTGGGGGCTTGATTTGATTGGAGTATTCATGATGCAAAGTGGCTCAAAGTCTTATTATTGCTGAATTGCTTTTGCACCTATCATTTTGTTTTTGGCTTTCAAATTTATTTCAAAAATGAACTTCTTATATATTTCACCCTATGCTTTCACAACTTTTGGTAAGATGCACCACCATTATGGCATGCCAAGGTGTGAGACGATATTTGCAATGAGAATGGAGTATTTTGGAAAAGGGAAAAGCCTCTAGATTCTTCCTTGCTTTTACCTTCTTCTGTTTTGCAAAACATGTTCTTTGAAAATATATATATATATATATACAAGCCAAACTTTTCTTTACAAAACTAAGCCTTTCAGCAGTAACTATACCCAGCAAAGCCACTAGATGGGATCCCGAACTGTCAACAAGCATCATGCCTAAGCAAAATAGCACAAGTCATGCAAGGCCAAGCTATTACAAAAAGGGCATGCAATTCTGAGGTGGCCGGAACAACGAAACCATTGTACCTTTTCGATGAGCAATTCAAAACTTCACGACATCCAGAAATTCTTACAGGAGCCTTTGTGAAAATCATGCATACAATGGCCTAAACCCTTTTAAGGTGCCGCAAGAGGGTGCATTTTAGGCCAAATGAGTAGACAAGCCTTGCAAAAGTTTAAAGAGCAATGCATCGAAGATTTAGCTCAAAGATCCTATCAAAATTTCGGCAGCATATACATTGTTCTTAAGGCTAGCCAACATGTCAGAAAGATTTCAAGAAGTTCACAAGAGCAAATTCTCCCAACCAAGCAATATATATATATATATATATATATATATATATATATATATATATATATAAGATGTACGGATTACACATGCCTCAAGCATTCAGAACTTAATGTAGGTTCCAGCGGTTCAATAGTACATTACAAAGTCATAACAACATAGTCGTTAGACTATTTGAAAAGTACATGGCCATTGCAAAAACAAAGTTACACATGTTGAAGATTTGTACCTCCTATGGTATCAAGAAATATGGAAGCTGTGCACCGAGCCAACTGATCCCAAGCCAAAGAAAACAACTTGTGAAATAAAAGGAGGCAGCACTGCCGGAAGGTGCAGGGCGGTGCCAGCAGCTATGTCGAATGTTCCGAGAAGAAGAGGAGTAGGAGGCAGCACTGCTGGAAGGTGCAAGCATGCCGGCAGCTATGTCGGATCGTTCCGAGAAGAGGAGGAGTAAGAGGCAGCACTGCTGGAAGGAGCAAGGCATTGTCTACACCTGCATCAGATGTCCCAAGAACATGGGGGGCTGCCGGAAACAAACCCTTCTTTATGCAGCACCTCGATATAGACGCAGGATCAATCACTGAAGCAGTTTCCGGCACTGGCTCTTCGCCTACTGCAACATCTTCACAAGCATTCTTAAGAATGGGGGCCTTCCCCTCTCTAATTTATCATCCAGAGAATAAAGGTTGGTCACTAATAATTGATGACGGGTTAGTGGATGCCATGGCAGGTCTTGACAAGCGATGAATCCCTGCAAGAATTGCCAACAAAGAATATGCTGAAAAATGGCAAAAACATAAAGCTAGTTCTCTGTGTTAAATCCAAGCAATCACCACACTAGCATGCAAGCCCTATGAACTTTACAGGCCAAGCAAGCAAGCTATCTCATGCAAGCGAAATGTATGACAAAAAAATATTTTCGAAGCATCATGCAATCTATTACTCAAGCTCATGACAAGCAAATTTCTCATTCCATGCTCAACCAATCATTCCAGCAGACCCATCATACACATGTTTATGTCTATCCCTATAAAGCCAAAAAATAAACTGCCATCCATGACCAAGCTCTAAGCTCATAGAAAAGAAACCAATTGTGCTTTCCTCAAGCTTGCAAACAGCCTCTGATCTTATGTATTAATCATGCGGTTACAAGCATACGGTCTTGATGCATATAGTTCAACAACAATCAAGAAGGGGGCCAAGAACGTAGCACAAAAAAAAAATTGTATTCCAAGCATGGCAAGTCAAGCTCATGCCAAAGGAAATGTGTTGCGTAGATTCAGCTGCACCAAATGGGTTCAACTGTATCCTCAACTTGTGATACTCGCAAGTGCACGAACCGTTGGGTAGTATAGCATGTGTAAGAGCGAGGTCGATTCCACAGGGATTGGTGATTGAATGATCCAATTTAGTTTCCTACACAAAACAAAAATAAAAACAAAAGAACAAAACAAGAAGAAAGAATGTACATTACAAGAAAAATAAATTACAACTAAGAAAACATTAAGGAAACTAAGAGAACTTTGAGGAAGAAAGGAGAAGTGTTTGGGAAAAGTGGTTGAGGACATGGAGGCTTTTTGGAGAAGAAAGTAGAAGTAGAGAATTGTTTGAGAAAGTGTTTGGAGAATTTGATGAAGAAAGTGTTTGGAAACTTGGAGGATTTTGGAAGAGAAGGTTTGAGAACATTGGGAATTTGGAAGAGAAAGGAAGGTGTTTGGGAAGCTTGAGGATTTTGGAAGGGAAAGGAAGGTGTTTGGGAAGCTTGAGGATTTTGTGAACTTGGAGAATTTGAGAAGAAAAGGGAAATGTGTTTGGGAAATTTGGAGACTTTTGGAAGAAAATGTAGAGAGATGTTTGAGAGCATTGAGAACTTTGAAAGGGAAGAGACATGTGTTTAGGGTTTGGAGAATGTTTGGAAGAGAATAGAGAAGTGTTTGAGAAGTGTTTGAGAACTTAGAGAATTTGGTGAATGAATGGGAGAAGTGTTTAAGAACATGGAGACTTTGAGAAGAGAATGTAGAAGTGTTTGGGAAGTGTTTGAAGATTTAGTAAAAGGATCATAGTACAACAATTGAGAACTACAAAGGGAAACTAAGAGAATTTGAGGGAGATAAGGGAAGGGAGCTCTAGAGAAGTGCTTGAGAGCTCCCCCCCTTGGGGGTTGTTTACAAGCTTAGAGAACTTCCTTATTTATAGGCCTAGGGGAAGTGAAAATCTGAATTATACAATAGGTTTACCTACCACACTCACTTCACCAACTTACAACACTTAATTCACCTAACACACTATTGCATTTGAAAACAATTCCTCTTGTCTTTAGGCTTAGTGTTGCAACTCCCACTTCATCATATTTTGGCTCATTTGGCTGCTGCAAAATTCCACTCAAAGATAGGTATTGAATATGCTTCACCAAACTTTCTCACAATCAACAACACTTCATCATGCATATGTCATGCATGACAATGCATTGCAGCCAGCTTGTGGGCTCGTTTTGGGCTTGTGGCTTCAATCTGAAAAATCTGGAAAAATATGGATCTTGAAGCTCTTTGTCTTATCTTTCCAAGCATATGCAGCCCAACTCAAGGAAAAATCGGGAAGGCCTTCAAATGTGATTTTTGGCCCAGTAACGCAGATGCTGCCGAATTTGACCTTAAGTTGCTAAAACATGTATAACTTTCTCTAGAAGACTCGGAATTATGAACCGTATAAAATTATACAGAAACTAGACTTCCGTATCTTTCCAATGATGTATGGCTCATCATCTGGTTATTCTTGAGAAAGTACAGTCTAATCCGTGAAGTTGACTGATCTGCAGACACCATTTTGAGCTAACTTGTCTCCAAAATGCAATTAGTGAGTCTCAAGCTTATAACACTGAAACAAACACAAAACTTTATTAAAAGCACAAGTTTAACTCAAAAACATAACCAAATCATAAGTTAGAAGGGTACAAAATGATATGTAAATATGCACCGATCAAATACCCCCAAACCTAGATTTTGCTAGTCCTCGAGCAAAACAAAAAGGGAAACACAGTTAAAAACAAAATAAGAAGTTAACTAGACCACTTTCGTAGGTAACTCGATTGCATTTAGCATATGCAACAAGCCTTTAAACCTCTAGGCATCCCTAGTAGGAGGAGTTGTGTCTCCTGAGGGTTTAACAGATACGATACCCACAAACGTTTTACTGACTCTGTAAAACAAAGTAATTAGAAAACTTAAAAGATTGTTAGTCCTTAAGCAAAACCAAAACAAAAACAAACATAAATACATTAACAAAAACAAAAACAAAAAATGAAAAAACGAAAACAAAACACAAAAACAGAAACAATTACAAAAAAATAAATAAATAAATAAAAAGAACTCAAAACAATCTTTCGAACATTTTCTGAAGAGAAATGACTCATGTACATGACTTAAACGTTTTTAACAATAAAAGCTCAGTTTTAGACATTATTTACAAGGTGGCAAAATTCAAACATAATATGCTCAAAGTGTAGTAGTGTGAAAGCCAAATGCAACAAATTTCTCAATCTTAGTTTTCACACAATTTCAAAAATCATACAAAGCACAAGTTCAACTTCAAATCTCACCAAAGTTGTCCTCTCACAAATGAATCACTCAGAAGAGGGCTATAATGCAACACTCAGTTATAAACATGAGAATAGAGTTAAACCATAAGGGACTTAACTCGCAATAGAAAGATGAAGAACTTGCATTACATGATCTCAAGAAGGATGCCAAACACTTAAAAGTAGAAAAATGAATTCAATTCAACCACATGACATTTAAGATCAATTTAGGTCTTTAGTAAAGGTTGTAATGGGGCCAAGGGTGTAAGGTGAGTAAGAAATGAAAGGTATGGATAATACAAAGTCCAAGGAACTCGCAATGTAAGAGCATAAAATAATTGTTTACAAGACTTCGAATCATCACGATTAGATTTTTTCTTTTACATGATCAAAACTCCTTATACCTTCATTTACATTGATTCATACTCCTTTCCTTTAATTGAACAAACACCAATTTATTTTGAAGGCTCAAAAATGAAATTTCATTCAACCACCACTTTTCTCTTTTCTTTCACCAATTCTATGATTTTTTTTTTCTTCGAAATGTAACACCCATTCCCAAACTTAGTATGAAAAACACATTCCAATTAAAGCTCATGAGTTCCTTAGAAAGGTAAATATTTGTTTTTCAGGCTAAGGCAAGGACATATAATTGGTAAATGAAAGAAAATGGTTTACATGTAGGCTCAAAATGGTTAACAATGGAAATCATGCTTAAGCATGCATAAGGTTAGCTTGAAAGGCACAAACGATCCAAAGAAGGCCTTAATATCATTTCTTTAAATGTCATGAAGTCAAATTGCACAAGAATGAATGACTTTTAAGTGTTCAACCAAATCAATGAATAATGAGATCAAACAACAACTTAGATGACAAGAAAATAAGAGTACAAATATAACACTCATGAATTGAAGTACAAGGCTCAAAAGCTCACTTTATATGGTTGGTTATATAAGTCTAATTTATGCTTCATACAATTCTTTAGATCATGCAAATCCTTTAATTGGAAAATTATGAAACAAATGGCAAGTGTAAAGAATGTTTCAAACATATCATGCTAGAACAATGCCAAATTCAAATTTTTATTTTTTTAATTTTTTAATAAAAAGAAAATTTAAATTTTTAAATTTTTTTTTAATTTTAATAAAATGAAATCCAATTTTCATTTAAGTCATGCAAACATTTATCACAATCTCATCAAATGTGTTCGGAAAGTGAATAAAATCAAAATCAAAATCAAAATAAAATAAAAGCAAGACTCAACCAAAATAAAATAAAAATAAAAAGAAGCAAAAAAAAAAAAAAAATTAAGGAAAAACCAAATTTACATGCTAAACTCTAATACCCCCAAACCTAGAATTGAACATTGTCCTCAATGTTTAAAATTTAGGCACAAGCAATGTCATAACAACAAATGAGAGGTATAAAGCAAATTAAAAAAAATCACAAAAACACAAAAACAAAATAAATAAAATAATTACAAAATAAAAATTACAAAACAAACAAACAAACAAACAAAAAACAAAAAAAACAGTTTAAACACTCAAAACAGTAAGCCCTAAACAGACAATCTTAAGCAAACTAAAACCCAAAATTTTTGAAGCCCAAAGCCCACAAGAAAGTTAACCCACTTTGAAACCTAAACAACAGTGAAAAACCCGACCCACAATGAATTCCGAAGCCCACACATTTTAATTTTAATATTTTTTTAAAAATTTTTATTTATTTTTTTATTTTTGGAAGCACGAAGGCGGGATTTCTGAAAAGAGAGAATGTGGTCCTTGATGTCTCGACAGAGCGAGACACGTGTCGACACGCAGAGGCGCCGCAAATTTCACAAGCAGAAATTACGGGCTCATGGGAAGGCGCGAAGACTTTGCTGAACGCGTCCGTTCAGACAAAGCAAGTTGTGACAAATGAGTTGGGTATAGTTGGAAAGTGAGAAGGTTGTGGGACTCGAGGAATGCTGGAGATTCAGAAATGCTCAGACGCTGCACTGGCTAGGGTTTCTCAAATACTACCTATAAGAAGGAAAAAGAAGGGGGAAAAAACAAAAAACACAAACTCAGAAACACAAAAGAGAAAAGAAGCAAGAAAAGAAAAAAAACTGAGAAATCAAATGGCCTCTTCATACACCTTTTTGTTAGATCTCAACCTAGCTCCACCGACTCAAACACGAGGCCAAGCAGTAGCACCAGTATGGATGCCCTACTTTGCCTCTGCACGGGGGCCTGTGACTGTCAATGACTCAATACTCCTGGACAATGATGTTGCCATTGGAGTAGGCAGAAATTTGGTGACTCCCTAAAGATATACGTGTGTTCGGGACAAGGGATGACAACCGAGTCATGAGTGATGCCCTGGCACTGAGCGTGCAGAGTATAGCATGTGTCGCAAGTTTGGGTCATCGCCTACTTGCGAAGTCCCATGAGGTAGAGGTGCTGAAAGGTCAGTTGGCGGCGGAGCGAAGTATGGTTGAAGAATGTCAGAGTGCTATAAAAAGCTTGAAAAGGGAGATGGCAAGGATAGTGGAGGTGAATCGACACCAGCTAGAAGTACTGCGGGACGAGAATAAAAACCTATCAAAGATGGTAGAGTTGTACTCTCGTGACATGCGAAAGCAGCTGGAGGACCTAGACCGACCGGGTAAACGCAAGCAAGCGGATCGCGAGAGTAGTTACGCTCAAGCTAAGATTGCGATCTTTGGGAGCTCAAGTGATGAGCCCCAAGAGGCTGTGCGTGAAGCCCCGGAAGAGGACAGCCAGAGGGCCAAACTCAAAGCTCCTATGGTCGAGACACCTAAGGCCAAGAAGAAATTATTTCAGTTTTTATTTATTATTTTATTTTATGTGTTTTTTTTTTCTTTAATTGGGAAATAAAAATGTTATGTTATCTTAAAGAAACGATTTACTCTAATTTTAAAGAACAACAATCAAACAAAAACACAAAGACCCAAACATGCATTTTTTATTTTTATTTTTAGTTAAGTAAACACACCAAATAACTGCTTCTTCTTTTAAGAGAAAAACTTAAGGATGACCAGTTAAGGACCTCAGAAAACACAGCCAGGGGTTCGGGAAGGTTGGAGGGGTCACAATGGTCCCGCTTTAAAACCGAACTTCTTAGACACGAAGGTGCCGCCCTAAAGAACTCCTAGACACTGTATAGACTGCGGTTGCTCACTGGAGTTACCAAAAATTTAGCTCCTTCAAAGAATATCCTATGAGTTTTAAATTGTACTACCTAATTAAATAAAACAAAATAATTAAATAATAAATAAAAACTAAAATAAACACGCAATTCAAACAAGAATTAAAAGAAGAGTTGGGATTCTTGCACCAGGTGTCCAAGACGCATCTTTAATTTGTCTCTTCTTCCAACTACATTCTTAAGAAACCTGACAAACAAGAAGAAGAAAACAATAAAATAAAATAAAATAAAAATAACACCTGAAAAAGCAAAAAACACAAACATCAGAAAACAGGGAGGCAAAGTAAGTGAAAGTGTAGACATGCTCCCTTTTAAAAAAAAACGCGCTCGCAATTTGCGCCGGAAATGAAGGGAATCCGAGAGAAAAGAGCACATGACAGCACCCTCGAGATCTGAAGTGCTTTCGGCTCCCTCGTCTGCATAAGTCTATTTAAACTCATCTCGGTGAAGTAGAAGAGCACCCCGCATTTCTTCCTGCAAATTCAGAGAAAAACATCAAAAAATCCAAAAAAAAACAATGGCATCCTCATGCACTCACCTTGATGATCTAAACCTTGAATTGTCCCTTGCGCCACCGAATGCGCAGATAAGGGCTCCTACAAACCATGTCTTCCCAAACTCCACATATCATCACGGTACGGCCTCAAACTTTGCTGAGGCAATACCGAACTTTTCTGAGGCAGTGCCGAACAGAGCAGTGCTACTGGGAGGCATGATTGGCAGCAAGCTCACACCGACGGATCATCTGCATGTGGCACAGAGGTCTGACAAGGCAGCGGTGGAGGAGTCCAACAATTTAACTGTGCTCCACGCGGTCTCGGCTACCAATTTGGGCATGCGATTAATGGCGAGAACACGGGAGTGTGCCGCGCTCAGCGAGGAAGTAGCTTCCTTGAAGGCTATGGTGGCGGACTTGCAGAAGCGGCATTTACCGGGCCAATCAGCACGTGGAAGCACTGCAGAGAAAAAATGAGGACCATTGGAGCTGCTGCAGATTGCAAGTAAGAGAGCATAGAGGCATGCCATGCTGATGAGGGATGAAGATGAAGAAGTTGTTTTTATTTTAAATTTACTTGAATGTTTTTTTTTTTTTTTTTTTAACTTTTTTTTTCTTCTTTATTTGTAATGCAGTGTTTTGAGTGAAATTAAAATGTGTTTTTAAAACTCAAGAAATAAACTAACTAACCACCCACCACGTAAATAAATACCCATAAACTAACTTAACAAAAAAAAAAAAAAGAAAACAAAGAAGTTCCAAATTGATTTTTTTTTTTTTAGATTTATTATTCTTTACAACTAATTGACACACAAATAAATAAATAAAAAAACAAAAGAAGTTCCAAATTGCAATTTACAAGGAAAAATAAATAAAAACTCAAATTTCAATTTTTAAAAAATGTTTTTTTAAAATTTTGTTTGTTTCATTTTTTTTTTTTTAAACACACAAATTATACAAGCAAACTCATGGTATGACCAGTTAAGGGCCTCAGAAAACACAGCCAGGGGATCCGGGAAGGTTGGAGGGTCACAAAGGTCCCACTTTAAAAACCAAAACTTCTAGACACGAAGGTGGCCGCCTAAAGAACTCCTAGACACTGTATTGACGGAGACGCTTACTGGAGGTTACCACGAGTTAGCTCATATAAAAATCTTTTTAAATTTTAAATTTTTTACATTTTTTAAATTTTTTTTTATAAAAAAAAGAAACAAAAATTAAATAATAACAAGTAAAGAGAAAGATTGAAATGCTCCCCCTTGAAGGCGATTAGGTTCGAGCGTGATGCACTGGAGGTCGCGACTTCTCCCACTGCTCCACACTTCCCATTCTTCTTATTGAGGTTGCATCTCTCTCATTTTTATTTGAGCTATCTCAATTGCTAAAACAAACACCAAAAAAACTTGAAGCAGAATTTAACAGGATTAGGAAATAAAAACTAAAATGGAAAGGAAAATCAACACACGTCCAATTTCATGCTTCAAAGTAACAAGCAACAAAGTAAATCAAACTAGCTTATGAAGTTCGTTCTTTCTCAAATATGATATCCATATGGTGTGTGGTTTTAATCAAGTATTCAGAAAAAGAATGTAGCTATGGTGTTAGTCTAAACACAATTCCGAACCCATTAAGAACAAGAAGAACAATAAAGAACCAAGTAGAATTTAAACATGGTGTTTGTCTTCATATCTACCCATTCATTCACTAATCAGTCCAAGAGTCATATGGTGTTTATGTAAACTTGAACAAGATATTTAATAAGAGCAAGTGAATGAAACCATAAACTAGAAATAATCAACATGCTACTTGAACCTTTTCTTTTGTGTTGTGTAAGCTAGGACTCAACACCCAGTTCTCTTGCTTGTCAGGCAATTGTCCTTGTCCGTTGGACTACAAACACAACTTATCAATTACCCTCATTAACTTAAAACATGAAACTGTCCAGTTATAAAAAGAAAAAGAAAAAGAAAATAAAAATAAAAAGTACGAAAACCAAATAGAATCAAACAATGTTACCGATCCCCGGCAACCGCGCCAAAAACTTGTTGCGTAGATACAGCTGCACCAAAATGGATTCAGTTGCATCATCAACTTGTGATACTCGCACGTGCACGAACCGTTGGTTAGTTTAGCGTATGTAAGTGCGATGTCGATTCACAGGGATTGGTGATTGAATGATTCCAATTCAATTTTCCTACACAAAACAAAAATGAAAACAAAAGAAGCAAAACAAGAAGAAGAATGTACATTAATTGAGAACATGGAGATTTTTGGAGAGAAAGAGAGAGGGTTTTGAGAACTTGAGAGTTTGGAAGAGAAAGGAAGGTGTTTGGAAGCTTAGAGATTTTGTGAACTTGGAGGAATTTGAGAACTTAGAGAAGGGAGGAGAAAGTGTTTGAGCAGTTAGAGAATTTGATGAAGGAAGGGGAGAGTGTTTGGGAAGTGTTTGAGAATATGAAGACTTTTGAAGAGAATAGAAATGTGTTTGTGAAATTTGGAGAAAGGATGAGTGTTTGAGAGCTTTGGAGAAGAAAAAGGCAGAATGTGTTGAGATTTAGTACAAAGGAAAATTAGTTAGAATGATCTATTACAACAATTGAGAACTACAAGGGAAAACTAAGAGAATTTGAGGAGAGAAGGGAAGGGAGCTCTAGAGAAGTGCTTGAGAGCTCCCCCCTTGGGGTTTGTTTACAAGCTTAGAGAAATTCCCTATTATAGGCCTAGGGGAAGTGAAAATCTGAATTATACAATAGGTTACCTACCACACTCACTTCACCAACTTACAACACTTAATTCACCTAACACACTATTGCATTTGAAAACAACTTCCTCTTGTCTTTAGGCTTAGTGTTTGCAACTCCACTTCATCCTATTTTGGCTCATTTGGCTGCTGCAAAATTCCAATCAAAGATAGGTATTGAATATGCTTCACCAAACTTTCTCACAATCAACAACACTTCATCATGCATATGTCATGCATGACAATGCATTGCAGCCAGCTGTGGGCTCGTTTTGGGCTTGTGGCTTCAATCTGAAAAATCTGGAAAAATATGGATCTTGAAGCTCTTTGTCTTATCTTTCCAAGCATATGCAGCCCAACTCAAGGAAAAATCGGGAAAGCCTTCAAATGTGATTTTTGGCCCAGTAACGCAGATGCTGCCGAATTTGACCTTAAGTTGCTAAAACATGTATAACTTTCTCTAAAAGACTCGGAATTATGAACCGTAAAATTATACAGAAACTAGACTTCCGTATCTTTCCAATGATGTATGGCTCATCATCTGGTTATTCTTGAGTAAGTACAGTCTAATCCGTGAAGTTGATTGATCTGCAGACACCATTTTGAGCTAACTTGTCTCCAAAATGCAATTAGTGAGTCTCAAGCTTATAACACTGAAACAAACACAAAACTTTATTAAAAGCACAAGTTTAACTCAAAAACATAACCAAATCATAAGTTAGAAGGGTACAAAATGATATGTAAATATGCACCGATCAAATGCTCAAGCAAATGCCCAAGCAACATGCAATTTACCCATGGCAAGCAAAATTCTCGTTCCATGATCGACAAGCAATTCCCATGGCAAACAAAATTCTCACTCAAAACAAAAATCAAACATTGTAAGACATGCGTCCTGTCGACTTCTACTTCTCGCGGCCAAGAACAAACTCTACAATTAATCAAGTATATGTTCACAAGGGGAGTAAGCCTAGGCCAAGCACCAGTCTGTGCTTATTCCTAAAATACTCAAATTGGCAAAGTCACTTACCGAAAGACTAAAACAGAAGCCCAAAAAAAAAAACAAGTTAGAAGGCTAGAGGATTCGAAGGTTCTAGCAGCAAAAACGTCAAAGCTTCCAGCACCACCTTCTCCTCCTGCCTGAGCCAGAGACGTATACACCTACATGAAAAAAGCACATCGTGCAAAGTTCAACTTTTTCACCAGCACAAAGAGGGCCAACACATGACAAAGATGGGGAAGAAAAAAGAGAAGAGGAAAAGATGCAATCCATACCAGCGATTTCTTCTCGCAAAACCTTTGGCACTCTTCCAACCACTTGCAAAAGAAAAAAAACAGAAAAGAGGAAAACCCAAAAACTGGTGCGAGCCCTTCCTTGCTAGCACCCATGCTGTAAGTACCATTGTTGCGACGATGACAAAATAGGTCGAAAGGGTTTGGTGCTTGGCTGCCAAAACGAAGAGCAAAACCCCACGAGGATGAAGAACTCAACAACTAGCTTGTTCTCTGTCTCATCCAAAGTCTCTCTGGTCAAACAATTCAAATCTTCCATAAGCCTTCATATCGCAAGACAAGGTGTGAGCAACCAAAATCTCACCTTCATACCATCAAGTTCCTAACAAATCAGTAAGAAGATGACATTTCTCATGCTTTGGAACCTCTCAATCAAGCCTGAAAAAGAAACAAGAGAGCACGTTGGCCAGATTAGATGCTGGTAGGGAACTCGTAAAGAAAAGGGGCGCCGGAAGCATAATCGCTATTGAAGCATAATTTTTTCCAAAGACAAGTTGCAAGAGGCCAAAATTCACTTTCATGCTATCAAAATCCTAGAAAATTAGACTTCTCATGCTTTCTATGATTGGAGCTTCTAAACAAGAGAATACGTTAGCCAAAATCAGACGCCGGAAAGGTACTCATACACAAAGGGAGGCGCTAAGGCATAATTTTCTCAAAGTGCAAGCAAACTCATCTATCAAGCATTTGACAAAATCCACAGGGTGTGATACCAATCCACATGCCAAGAAATTTCATTTCATTCAAGCATTCCAAGCAATTCGGGCATTTCAAGCAAAATTGAAGAACTCATGCTCTTACGACAATACCTTTCAACATCATGCTCTCACGACAATATTGCTCAAGGACATGCTCTAGCAATACTCAGATTAGCACTCAATGCCAAAGAAAAGACATGCCAAATTCTCAAACAAAAGCAACATGCCAAGCAAAACTTATACACAAGCTTTCCAACCATTCTAGCTAGAACATCCCACTTTGAAAAATCACTAGAAATCAAGCTTACAACCAACAAGTCCCAAACTTTCCAGATTAGAACTAGACATATCAAGCTTCATTTTCCCAAAATTTCGTTGCATTTCGAGCTAGGGAAGCATGTCAAACAGATTCTTAAAACAGCCCATGCCGCAGGAACTGCACAGTTCTAGCCAGCTTAGCCCTTACTTTGAAATTCCACTAAAAATTCATTTTTTCTTCAAGTGACCCAAGACCAATTCCAAATAACCATTGAGAAGTCCATTTTTATGTCTCAAAAGCTCCAACAGATTCGAAAAGAAACATTTCAAAAGTTCAAAAAACAGCCAGCAAACTACTGTGAGACATTTCCACAAACACTTGGCATGCATACCCAAGTGAGCTTATGACTCTTGTTTATCACCAAGCTAGAATCCTAAATCAAAAGCTCAACCTCAGAATTCATTTATAGTTCACAAATGCTGGGAAATACAGAGGAACTCAAGCATTCAAGCATAGAAACACAAGCATGCACCAAAGGCATCAACATCAACTCATGAACATGCTTCAGAAAAATGGAGGCAGAGAGCACTAGAATGGGTGATCCTCAATTTTGGATATGTTATAAAAAACATAATTTCGAGCAAATTTTGTGAAGGAAGCGCAATCATCCAAGCATCATAAGTTAAAGACATATGCAGAAGCAGAATTTGCAGAAACTCACCAGCCATGAATGCAGAAGTTGCAGACCAGTTTTGAGGTATCAGAAAAATTCAAAAAATTCTGCAAATTTTACAGGCTATAGTACTCGAGCAGATGAACAACTTTTATCAAGGAAGTTTTCTGATCCAGCTTCCGAAATATGACTTACGTACTGATGCACAATACCCACGGGTTTGGGTCTTGGAGAAGAAGAAGAAAAAAGAAATAAGAGTGAGGGAAAATCAGAAAATAAAGCACGCCATGCCAAGTGAAAGGAAAAAATAGTAGCCACTTGCAAATAAAAAATTCAAGAGGAAGGGGCAACACAATTTTGCCCATGAGGGCCAAGCCAAGTCGTGTTCTTCCAGCACCTGCCTTATTTCAAACATCATTCCAGCACATGCCATATTTCAAGTATTCTTCCAATATCTAGCCATCATGTCGCACGCTATCACCTTCACTGAAGTTTTGTCCGCTAAAATTCAAGGTGTTCGGAGGCTGGTGCCGTGAACCCAAACACAATGGTGAATCCAAACCATTGCATCCCAACTCCAAGATTGGATCCCCACCGTCCACTAGCACGTCTGGCTACTGTCAAATGACATCCACCATGCTAAATGTCCCAAAAGCCATATTAAACCACGCTACCTTAGCCAAAGCCAAGCATCCAAGCATACAGGCCAAAATCAAGCCTACACGCCAATGCCAAGCATCCAAGCATACAAGCTAAAATCAAGCGTATACGCCAATGCCAAGCATCCAAGCACACAATCATGCAAAATCAAGCCTCTCTAGTCACTCAAGCAAACAAGTCATGCAAGCTAAGCTAATCCACCAAGCATTCTCTTCTAGGTCATGCCACAAAATAGGTCAACTCTTGGCAATTCTAGTGAGTGACCTCCAAATTACAGTGTCTAGGAAAGTTCTTCAAGGCAACACCCTCGGTGTTTAAGAAGGATTGGATTTTAAGCGGGACCATCGTGACCCCTCCAACCTTCCCGGAAAAAACCTGGCTGTAATTTCAGAGACACTTAACTAGTCATCCTTAAGTTGTTCCTAAATCCATGCCATGCATGCGACTGCAATTTATTTTGGGCTGGAAATTGATTATTCGGACCATTTCAATACACATTCATGGCCCCAATAATCAAGGGGGCTAATGTTGAGGCCCAAAAAATCCACGGTTCGGCCCAAATAAATTCTCGGCCCAATGCAATACCGAATTACCGAGGAGAAGCCCGATTAGGGCACGCGAAAGTTCGTCATACGCGCTTGCACACATGCCACGCCAAGCAAATAAGCAATACGTCACGCTACAAGCTTAAGTGGGCCCAAGCCACTTAAATGCCCGGGGCTTGCTTGAGTGGGTTGTGGTATGGATGGTAACAAGTTATCATGGGGCCCATCGATGGGCCAAGAAATGGAAGTCTCGGGTCACTTGGGGGCCTCGAGACTCAAGCCCATTTTCTTAAGCCCAAACGTGGGTAAGCACAAGAAAGTAACCCATTGCCTCAACTAGAATAACCCAACCAAAATAAGCCCATTGCCCCATTGCTCCAACTAAGATAGCCCAACCAAATTAAGCCCATTGCCCCATTGTTCCAACTAAGATAAGCCCAACCAAAATAAGTCCATTGCCCCAATTTAAAGTACGCCAACTAAAAGGCCCAACACTTGATCAAAATATCTCATCCATTGGATGAATCATGTGGTGGACTTAAAAGGCTTATGAAATTAGAATAAAAGGGCAGCATCAGACCTAGCACTTAGTTTGAAAGCAAAACCAACGTTGGAAATCTACACCTAGGTGGTTGCTGGGAACTAATTCCAAGTATAAGAATTCAAGAAACCAAGGGATTTTAGCACGCAAGGGAGGATGCCACCCCTCAAACCAACGAGTACAGCCACTTCCTTTCCTTCATCAGATTTAGCCATGGAAAGAGGAAGAAAGAGGAGGAAGAAGATGGGTGAAAAGAGGGAGCTCCCTTCTGAGGCCGCCGCTGGAAGAGGCTTGGAGCACCCAAAATCTCTGATTTTGGGGGATTGGACAGAGCTGACCTTGCCACCATGAGGTAAGTCAAGAAGGAAGAGAAGAAAGGAAGAAGAAAGCCTAGCTAAGTTAGGAAGAAACCATTAGGGTTTCTTGAAGAAGAGCAAACCCCAGCAACTATAAATAGGGCCTCTTCTACCCAACACAAGACAACTCACAACCTTCAGAGAGCAAGCTTCCTCTCTCTCACTTGCAAACCCAGCAATTTTAGTGTTTTGCTTGCCCATTTTCCCCATCTCCCCTGCTTTGGCAGATTGCTACAATTCTAACGGAGACACTGTTAATCTGCCGGAAGCTACGAAAATTACCCAAAACTTCCCTCCCATTAGAACCTCTCTTCCTTTCCATTAGAACATCTGACCTCCATAGGAACCCACAACTTTCTCTTTCTTAAAGTGCTAAACCCATGATAACTTTGCTCTCATGCCACATGCCCCTCATGCCAAGCCTAAAAATCTATTTGTGAACGTGAAGAAATTATCTGTAAAACTGCTGTTGCTTTGTTGGAGAAGATAACAAAAATACTTCCTAAGGCTTTGCTGCCCTTTCGAAGCATTTTGGGGCTTAATTTCAAACTCAAACAAAGGGGACAACTTCATCAGTCCAGCCCACTTGCTGCTGGAAGGAAAAAGCCCCTACAGATTTCTTTGAAATTTTTTTATCAATCCTTAAAATGTTTTATTTGAAAGTTATTGTTACAAGTTGTGAGTATCCCTACACATAAACTCAGCCAAGTTGGCTAGAGAGAATGTGCTCCCTACTCTGCATCCAAGTTTGAATCTCTTTCTTCATAATTTAGATTAAATTAAAATAGACTATCGAGTACCACTTTAGTTTTGTATGCTGAAAAATAGTTTTTCTAACTCAACGCTAAACTTAGCCATTATGTGTTTGACATGAAGAGTCTAAATTATGTTCAACTTGAAAGCCATCGCCTCATTTGTAAGATTGGACTAGTAGTGGTAACAAAATGAAACTACAAGGATGAAAATGCAAAAAATAAAACAACATGGATGAAAGTGAAAATTCAAAACTACAAGGACGATTACTGCAATTTGGCCTTCATATTGTGCTTATGCCTTGTTACATTACCAGGTAACACTTGTGTTTGCAGAACTCATATGAGCCTTATAGACACAATGGAATATACACCTGGATGTAGGTAAGATGTACTTTTATTAAAAGATTTTTGGCTAACAGTACACCACTATCCCTTATATCACATGATCCTTCTTTGTATGGAATTTTTGACATAAAAGTCATGTTTGGTCACTTCAAAGTAAAGAGAGATTTATATTAATACTATAGTTTGAAGTATAAATTCGTTGTCCATTATATTATAACTCTATTTAAACCTAATTTTTTCGCCCATGGCCTAAAAGAATGTGCGCCCTTCAAAGATGGAGGCAAATGGAGAAAAAGAGCAATTTGAGCTTAAAACTTTTAGGATCACACTAGGGGCTTAGGAAAATTGCAGAGATCGAACTCTTCAAGTCAAGAGAGGACTTGCCCCCCCCCCCCCAGAGAGCAAAACCAAGGAAGCTTGCTTACTTAGTGCTTGCAATTCGAAAGGGAAGAACTTCATCGCACGAATGGACCCAAGAATTTTTGCCCTATCAGGGTCAAAGGCTTACTTGCCTCACTAAGAGAGCAAGATTTAGAGGCCGGCCGAGGATCACCTTTTTCATCGCCTATTTTTGACTAATAAGGCGAAAGCGTATTGAGGAAGCCACAAATAATTGGACGCGTGTTAGAGCACATCCATGATTGTTGTCTCGACCAGAGGAATACAGAGCTTATAATAGAAGCAAAGTTGAGAAATAAGAGTCCAACACCAATCAAACATATGAAGCCCAATGGCTGCTCAAATGCACCCTTTTATCTTTTATCATGTACTTCATAGTTTTTAATTCTTTTCCCTAGAAATTAGTGTAAGTTTCGTTAAAAGAGACTCAAAAACAGTTTTGAGTTCTTGGCATTCCTCATTTCAATAATTCATTTCTTATATCAACAAGATTTTCTTTTTTGTCGTTTACAAAGTCATGAGAGCACCATCCAATTCATCCAGATTCTAAAAGATACCCGCATTTCTTAAGTTGTTTGAAACCATTGAGCTACCGAGCCCAGTGCCACCACTAAGCTACCGAGCTCGGTGAGACTAGCCAACCACGCGCTCATTCCAAAGATCTTGTAGTCGAGGCCTAAAACCTTAAAGCCGAGAATTTATTCATATTTCGGCCACAATCGCTTGAAAGAAGTCAAGATGTCAGTGCATTCACCACTCACGGTCATGATGGTCCTGGTAAGCCGTGCACATCCACACCAAGAAGGACGTCTTTGTTATCTAGCATGATCAGCCTGCTCGATTATTTTATTTGAGATAATCAACACATATCCGAAAAGATTCAAAGGTCAACAACAACACGAGAATTTAATATAGCGTTCCAACTTAGGTAAACCATTGCGAGCATGCTGGTGGATCATTTGGGTGACGATTCTACGTTCATCTCTGCCAAAGTCATTTCTTATGCCTGCAGGTCTCTCATAGCTAGCAATTAATTGACATGTTACAAAGCTGGGAACAATACAACGGCAGATAGATGGTACCACATTGAACGCCTCTGCCAAGGAAACATGCATGCCAACTGACAATCACATGCATGCAGCTTTCAGACTCAGAGAGTCTCAGACTTCCATATTTATATCGAGTGGTTCCATACACCTTTCTTCTCAAACAAATCTAACTAATTACTCAGAAATCTGGAGAAAGGTTTGGTGGTCCGCTTACTGTGTGATTTCAAATTGAGAAGGCAGTCATCCATCTCATCACCACCACCGTTAAAGAGAGTGTGTATTAGTATATATCCTGCACGATCAAATTCACAGATCTAACAACAAGTAGCCATCTACTCCATGACACTCAAGAATGGTACTTTTTAAAAAAAAAGGGCTCTAGAAAATAGTAAGTACTTGAACAATCTCCAACTTTAATTTTGTTAACCACACATGCTATTGTTATTGTTATGAATTTGTCAATTAGACATTAACCATGTATGAACATATAAATTTGTAATGAAATATTGTTACAAAAAAACCACAAAAAAACAACAAACAAACAACAACAAAACAAACACCTTTTTCTTTCAAATCATAGGAGAAGGAAGGCAAGAATTAAATTCTTGATGATTCTTGATGCGAGTGTGAAAGTAAGTGTTCTACCACTGAAGTCAAAAAATTTCACGTTAACGTCATGTAAAGCAATACTTAAGATTCTTTAAAAAAGAATTTCTTATTAGTATGTACTTAGTTCTTAACATAACATTTATTTTCCAAAAACATTATAAATAAATAAAAAGAAGAAACAACAATCCAGAGAGACAGAGAGAGAGAGAGAGAGAGAGAGAGTTTTGAGGGTTGCTGAAGATTATGTTCTGAATATTACTGATAAGAAAACTGAGTAAGAAAGTAAGAAGAAACCATATTTACTCTTTTTGATGATGATCAGCTTTAAAGGTTAACCTCAAAAACCAAAACTGCATGGCAGACATTTTCAAACCCTTTTCTTTCCCTCAATATGAAAAAAGCGTTCTCTCTCTCTCTCTCTCTCTCTCTCTCTCTCTCTCTGTCGTCTGTCTGCAACTACTGTCAATGATCAGCAGCTGGCAGCTAGCTTGAAATCCGTAAGAAACGGCAACTAAATCAGGAAAAGTAAAATGGGGGATGGTGAAAAAAAAAAACAGAGGAAGGCCCTGGCGTGGCAGATCCACTGGATCATTCAATTCCTTACCAGCTAAAAGCCACAGAAACGTCTTTCTTTTCATGCACAATGCTTCACGAAATCTCTGTTTATTTCAATTTTGAAGATCATCTGTCAGAGATATATATATTTTCTTGGAGAATAATTTTATTTTTCAGTTACAGTTTTCTTGGTACATTTGTTCTCTTTTATTGTCCAAGGTAAAATTTCATTGAATGCCAACGGGATCTAGCTCTATGGAAAATTACTTTGATTTGTAGACAATGGTTATAGGTTCAAACTCTTACACCTTGATAGTGTGTGTGTCCTTTCTAGTTTAGACTATCGTTTATAAATTTTTTTAAAAAATTCATTCGATGAGATGAAGGAACAAAAGAAAATTGCAGTAGAGAGGCGTAATAATAAGCTGAATAAAACTCAACGATGTTACTAGACCTGGCAATATCGTACACGACTTGTTAACACGACACGAATTAGCAAAAAAAATTCAGTTTTTGGGTCCGAGTTATCGGGTTGTGTTACTATTGTGTTGACTCATTAGCCACGATGTTTCGAGTTCATTCGCAAAAACATGAATCAACCCGTTAAGCGGGGGTATTTTTGTAGTTTTCAAGCATTCTGCGTTCATCTCTTCTCTTCATTCTGCCTCCATTTCTACTGGGTTTTCATTTTCATATTTTTTGTTTTGTCAATAAGCTCATTTCTGTCCAAATTTCAATTTTTTCTGACTTTTTGCCGGTGGGTTTTACAAATTCTTTACAAGATGAATGATTTGATGACTAAATCGTTCTTAAGTTATGTGGAATTGAAGAAACAGGCACAGAAGGACCTCGAAGCCGATCTTGATGTTGAAGGAGGCCAAGGCCAACCAACTCAACCCATCAGACCAAGAAAACCTCTCTTAGTTTTTCCAAGAAGTCACAGCAATCAAGAGCGAAATGGAAGAGATTACCAATCTCTTGTATGATCTTTAGAGCCTGAATAAAGAGATTACTAAAGAGACTTGTATGATCTTCAGAGTTTTAATATTTTATTATTTCAGTTTATTTATTATTATTATAATTTTTTTTATTATTAGTGGTAAAACGGATTATGTCATGTGATTCGCGAATTCAAACGGAATGCATTCGTGTTTGACATTTTCTACTCATTTTCTTATCGTATCATGTTAACCTGTTAAAAAAAGCGAATTGACACAAAACGACACGAATGCGAAATCTGATGTTACCCAGTTTGACCCCCTACAATCAATGGTCCTTTTCATGTAGAAATTGCAATGACCACAGGCCCAAACAAATGTAGCAACCCAACCAAACTACAATATAGCCCTAACAAAATTCTGACAAAGAGAAAAGAGGCACAACAAAAAACCATTAAAAAAACCAATAAAAGAGGCCCTGCCGCCAGCGCAAGTTTCCGCCACAACAACACAGAGGTATCAACCAACATGGAAAAAAGCCATGATTGCACTGCGATAACAACAGCATGGTCCGAGAAACACCAAAAGACAAAACAACCAAAGCCAAAAGTTAAACCGCTAATCTTATAACGAGCTTTTATTCTAAGCGCTTTGTATTTGACCCGGTTCGATTCCTTTAAACCGCTAATCTTATAATCTATGTTTCTCGATTTAATGATTCAAAATGTGTAGTGTAGCCCTACCCCTACTTACATTTCCACGTGTCTTTTGTTTGTATTACCAACTCTTTTAATCTTGTTCTTTTATTAGTGTGTACTTGCCTAAAAGATATAAAAACAAGATTGGTCTAGTTTTGTTTCCTATTTAGTTGACTAGTCAACAAGTTTGCATCATAAAGACAAATAAATGTAAATGTAAAGGGTTAGATACTACAGAGAAAGTGTTAAAGACTCACCCCCATAAAAAAATAAAAAATAAAAATACTGTTTTTCCGAAAAGAGACATTCCTAGTTCTTGCAAATTATAATTTGACATATATGTAAAAATAATTCATTAAAAACACTATATGAAAAATCTCTACACGCATATCAACTTGTAATTAGTAGAAAAGTAGAGTTTATACTTCTAGGGAATGAGGCAAGTATTTTCTTTAAAAAAATTTCATTCAATCTACAAGGAACCCTATTATTACAATGGCAACTGCAGTCAAACCTCATCTGACTGCTTGACGGAGGAGAGAATCAGATTCATTGAATGTTCAGTGGAAATAGTAATTAATAATTCCACTGCCTCCTCTTCGATCCCTTGATTTTTTACAACAGTGAATTTGTTATAAAATTACAACAGTAAATTTGCTGCAGAGATAAGGCAGGCTTTAGACTTGTACAACAGTAAACTTGTTATTCCTTTTTCGTATTGTTCCTTTCACTCTTCTGCTCCCCTTCTGCATCTCTCTCTCTCCCTCTCTCTCTCTCACACACCCCCCCATTTATTCACCTCCTGTTCATACCTTCCTTTTATCCAACCCCTACACAGATTTAACCCTAAACCCTCTCTCTCTCTCTCTCTCTCTCTGTGATTTAATTTGTTGCTTCTTGGGTCTCTACTGTTTTTTTTAAAAAAAATTTATCATTTGCATTTTGAAGGCTTCTGTTTCAATTTGGTGGATGACTTCATGGTGACAGGATGTGCATTTTCTCCACCATGAATAATCCAGTTTATCTTATCTTCAAAGCCACCAGAGCCATTATGCTTCTGCATTTTCTTCTTCTCTCTCCAGCCTCTTGTTTTAGCACTCATTCTCTCCGGGTAAGAACAAATTATTTTAACCCTTTAAGTTCAACTAATCTTCAATTTACTACCAAATATATTTCCTAATTTGTTTGATTAAATTGCACTTGCTGTGCTCATTCTGCAGGGCCTTTTATTTGAGGAGAAAACCAGGCTGGGATCTACGCCGCCCAGCTGCCACAACAAGTGCAACCAGTGCCATCCATGCATGGCGGTCCAGGTGCCTACAATACCCAGCCACGATCGGGTCGAACCGGGCATGACCCGATCCTTCCCAATGATGTTCTTCGACCCATCTCATCCGGGTTCCAACAACAAGTACTCCAATTACAAGCCTCTGGGTTGGAAATGCCACTGTGGTGATCACTTCTTCAACCCTTGAGCTACTTCAAGTTCCATGGGGAAATTTCATGTCAAAATGGAGCTGGGTTTCGTTTAGATTTGTAAACTACAAATTATTTTGATTTTTCAGTTGTGATTTGGGATTTTTGTAATTTTGTTGCAGGGAGAGGGCATTAATTCTTTAGAAACAAATAGGAGAAAAACTTGTATATCACGGAAATAGCACTGTTTTGTTATTCTCAACGAATCATGTTTCGACACTTGTGATAATTTTTTCACACGATAAAAGGCGAATATATGAGAATAGCAAAACAATGTTATCTCATGTACGCGTTCTTATCCACAAACAGGCATGTGTCTGGTGTTGTTGTCACCATTAAATCTCTACGCTTAGAAGTATTATATTATACAATGTACATAAATTTGTAACAAACTTCTGAATCCTGATCTAGCTTTTAGCATGCTTTCATTTCTGTGATGAGCTTTTCTTGTCTTCTTTATTTTTTTTCTTTTTTAAATTCAATTACTCTGTATTGGTCCTTGTATTTGACTATGGAAAAATAATTAATTTGGCATTATTACAAGTGCCACACTATATTTATATATATAAATAATAGTAAAAAATTAAATTAATTTATAAGTAAAAGGAGTTCAAAATGACAAATTTCATCAAAATAATTACAAAGTAAAATTAAAATAAATGCCACCGCGCTGAAATTATTCACCACAAAATACAAGACCTGTGAACAGCTTTTATGAAATTTATTTAAAATATTATTTTTGGATTTTCCTTATCTCTTGGGGGTACTTGGCCCATCACAATATATACGATACATCACTCTCTGCCCCACTGAGCCACTCTCGTATCTTTTGGTTACTGTAACAATCACCATCAAACTGACCAAATTGCCTCAGCATTCAAGATCTGATGTGTGACAGTTGAAGGTTATTGTGGTGATTATAATAAATTCTTTTTCTTTTTTTAAATTTATTTTTTTTGTGCCCTAGCAACCTTCTCCTTGCATCTGCACAACGCAACCTTCTGCATAGCTAGAGCTAGCTATGCAGAAGTTAAATGCCAACCTTGTGGTTTGTTCCCTAAATTCTAGAATTGGAGACAATAAGCCAAAAGGCCTTGTCCAAGTCAGGTTTTCAGGCAATGCCAAACAGATTGTAGGTCAATCGACAAGGGTCAACTGACCGGCTTATATAAAGAGTATCCAATGCTGTGGGAAATTAATGTTTTCTTTTCTTTTTTGGCTCCACAAGTGTTCATAAGTGACAAACTAGATTCATAAATACCCTTTCTGCCAAATTTAGCTAGAATTAACAAGCTCAATAACTCTCTAGAGCTGCAAAATGTATAGGATTTGGTAACATGACATGAACACGCACGGAAAATTGAGTGTTCAAGTTTATAACAAATAAACCCGTTAAGAAATAGAAAATTTTTGTTTTATTTTATTTATTAAGCTCTTAATTCTATAATTTGTGTTGAAATTTGAGTAGGAAAAGTTAGTCCCATATTGAAAAGTCACAACTTTCCTTCACTATTTATAGGAAAAGTTATTTTTTGGGATCAAAGGAATGAACATGTCATTACCGTAGAGAGTTACATAAAAACCTAATACAAAAGTCAAGAAATTTGGCTCAACTAAACAAAATAAAAGCCCAATCCAAAATACAAAAATTTAGGCCCAAAATACAAACCTAAAAAACAACAAGCAGTCGCTACCACCTGATCTACTGCCGCCGCCGCTGCTAGAAAAGAAGAAGAAGAAGTGGTGGAGGAGATCTGGGCTTACATCTGGAAAATCAAGAGAGGAAGGGCAAACCAAAACAAACAAAAAAAGAGAAAGAAAAGCCACACTAGAGAATGTCAAAGAAGCCACACTAGAGGTGGTAGAGGTGCCGCCGCCCTTCCAACTGCTCAGAAGAGGGTGGTGGAGAAGGAGAGAAGTTCTAGAGAGAAGGGGAGCCTCTCTCTCTAAAGCTCTCTCGGTGGCCAGTTCAGTTTGGTTGTGTGTCATGTTATTACCCATCATTTTTACAGATTGCGTTCAGGCTTGAGTTTTTCCACTTGTTAACTTAACGAGTCATGTTCATGGTTCAATTTTTCCACTCGTTAATAAACAAATAAACACTGTTGTCGACACATTTATACATACTAGTATACTACACAACAATTTACTTTCTTTTGTTTCATTTTATGTGATCAAACATGGCATCACGTAATAAATAAATAAACACTGTTGTCGACACATTTATACATACTAGTATACTACACAACAATTTACTTTCTTTTGTTTCATTTTATGTGATCAAACATGGCATCGGGCACATAAGAAGCCCACATTCCAGAAAGAGGTCACTGCAAAAGAAATTGATCCATGACGAATTTAAATGAAAGTTTTGTCAGGATGCGAAAAAAGAAAGGCCATATTCATTAATTTGCGAATTTGAAGACTAGAATGAGAATTTTTAAAACCTTCAGGGACCACTTGCGATAAAACTTGTTTCTTATTTATTCCGAATAGTTTTGAAAGGCGACAAAAAGCAATAAAATTTGAAGGGTTCATAACGGTCGTGCTTCACCCGCTAAATTACGACGACAGCCCAAAGCCACAGGAACCCAACCCAAACCCAACCAGCAACCCAAGCCAGCCGGCCATGGCGTGCACGATACCTCTCTCTCCTTCCTCCTCCTCCTGTTCTTTTCTGCTCTCCCACACAACCATTTTCCGTTTCAGAAGCCCCAGACATCTTTCGACCTCCTCCTCACGAAGACGACTCTCAGTCTCAGTCTCTGCTTCATCTTCTTCTTCTCTCCAAGCTCTGATTTTCGACTGCGACGGGGTAATCCTCGAGTCTGAGCACTTGCACCGCCAAGCATACAACGAGGCCTTCGAGCATTTCAATGTTCGTTGCTCTTCCTCTGCCTCTCAGCCCCTCAATTGGGACCTCCACTTCTACGATCAGCTCCAGAACCAAATCGGCGGTGGAAAACCCAAAATGCGATGGTCCCTTTCTCTCTCCTCTTTTTTTCTCTTCTAGATTTTCTAAAAAGATTTAAAATTTGGGATTTTTTTTTTCTTTAGTTAAATTGGGGTTTTTGGATTGTTTTAGGTACTTTAAGGAGAATGGGTGGCCGTCATCCACGATCTTCGAGAAGCCTCCGGAAGATGATGAGGGCCGGGCCAAGATCATCGATACTCTTCAGGTTTTTAATTTGCTTCTTCCGGTTGTTTGGATCCTGAGAAAATGAAAGAAAAGTATGTCATTTTGCAAATTGAGTGTCAACGTATTTTTACCCCATTTTTAGTTGCTAAAATCTTGGCATACTATTTGGTTTTAAACTAATTAGAAAGTTTTCAGCTTATCTTAGAAAATCACACTGTCACTGCACAGAGGTTGCAGTGCTTGAGAGATATCCTTTCTTCAACAATTTTTTCCAATCTGAAATTTTGGACATACTTTTTTCACAGTATGTTGATCCTTTTATGGTCTTGTAGGATTGGAAAACTGAAAGGTACAAAGAAATTATCAAATCCGGAACTGTAAGGAGACATTTATACGCTGCATTGTTGTTTTCTTTATTTTCTTATCTGTCGGTTATGTTGAATAGATTGTTCTGTATTCTTTTGTACTAGGTGGAACCAAGACCAGGAGTTTTAAGATTAATGGACGAGGCTAAGGCTGCTGTAAGCTAATATCCCTTGAAAATTCAATTTCTTTTCACGGTACTCTAAGTCCACCTAATTTATATGTATTTCCTTGATCAACAGCTTAGTTTTATGAGCATCTCTTTACATCTTATGTATGGATTTCTTTATGATTTGTTTCTCTTCCACTTTGTTTAGCATCTGTTCTGTTGCATTGGATCGCAATTTTTATGCTTGTAAGAGTGATTCTCTCTCTATTGTCGCAGGGGAAAAAACTTGCTGTTTGCTCTGCAGCAACTAAAAGTTCAGTCATATTATGTCTTGAGAACCTTATAGGACTTGTAAGCTTTTTTCTGTGACATTGTTATTACTGTTAGAACTCATATTTGCTTCTTTGTTTCTACAACATGCGCTCATCAATTTATTCTACCTTATTGTAGGAGCGCTTTCAAGGTCTTGATTGCTTCCTTGCTGGTATGTTGATTACTTTTGAATTGGAACATCCTTACAGAATTTGTTTTGGTTGAATGTTAAGTGAGACGCATTGTATCTGCTTCTGCTATGTGCATAGGAGCATTTCAATTATGCATCAGTGACATAGATTAATTTTCACTCCCTCCATTGTATGATAATTTATGATGCATCGATGCCCATGAGCTTCTATAAATCCCATTCTGTTTATGGATAAATTTACCTGCAAGTCAAGTCTTTCCCTCCATTTTTTATTGTTATTGTTCTGGTCCTTTTCATTTGTTTTAGTATTAAAAACAATTTCTAGGTGATCAAATCAGATTGAACTAGTTTTGTTTTTTAAAGAAAAATTAGACGTTTTAATTCATATTTCTGTGATTTTTGTTTACAGGTGATGATGTGAAGGAAAAGAAGCCCGATCCTTCAATTTATCTTACAGCTTCCAAGGTCTGTAATCTAACATCTTAAATTTGAACCAGAAAATTTGAATGCAGTGGGGTTTTTACCATCAAAACCGTAACTTGTTATGCCTTACAGAAACTCGGTATCCCAGAAAAAGATTGTTTGGTTGTGGAGGACAGTGTCATTGGGCTACAGGTAAATCTTGTTTTTCGTTTTTTTTTTCTGTAATAATCAGTTCCTTTAAGCGTGTATTTGAAGAGGAAGATCTGAACATTGGAGGCCATGGAATAATATTTCATGAATCAAATTGGCTTATGATTAAACAATAGTAAGAATTACTGATGCACAGAAAACTTCAGACAATAAATCCAATTCATCTATTTGTCATTACCCAATAAATCCAATTAACTAAACATGGTTTACTTATTATGAGAATGAAATTTTGTCTCTGTAGGCAAGCAACAAAAGCTGGGATGTCATGTGTGATTACCTACACATCTTCAACAGCGACCAGGTGAGGCCTCTTACTCTGGGCTATCTTAGATGAAGGATTTCATTGAGATGATCTCTACAATAGCTGGCAAATGACAGCCAATAACTGCATTATGTGATGATTGAGCCTTTTCTATTTTCATATTCAATTAGGATTTTTAAGATGCAATAGCAACCTATCCTGACTTAAGCAATATAAGGTATGTGTGAACCAATTTTCTTCACAAGCGTATAAATACTTTTCGTTAAACTGTTCGTTGTGCTTACATATGGTTCTACAATCCTTGCAGACTGAAAGACTTGGAATTATTACTTCAAAATGCTGTCATTTGCAATTAGAATAGTCTTGCACTTGATTATTAAGGAGTGAAGCCATCTGCCATTGTATTTTTGTTGAATTTTTCATTCACAAATGGCTCTATATGATGTATTCATTAACAGCTTACATGTACATATGTAAAATAAACAAACATTCTACCATAAAAAGCTAAGGCTCTAGCTCACATGGACGAATCCAGTTTTTCTTCTTGTAGCAATCGTATGCCTTCTGTAACAAATTAAAAGGATGCACTCTTTTCTTATCCATCAATCTCTTTGTGATGGATGTGATGTAGAACCAAGCAGTACTTTACAGGCAAGAGAAATGTAGAGGAGCCAGAAAATAAAGAGAATAGGAGACAAGTCTGAGCAATTTAGCTTAATCACCAGCTCTTTAGAGTCACTACAAAAAATAGGCTTATTTGTTGAAAGACCCCATATGGTTTCCAAATCGTCTCAATTGCCCCCTGAGGTTTTTTAAATGACTCAATCTACCCCTTGAACTCCATTCTGTGACCAAGGTTTCCCCATTCTGTTAGTTTTCAGATAAAAATCGTTAAATACATTAATGTGGCATGGTATATTGATAAGTTTAACTATTAAATATTAAAAATGTTTAAAATTATTCAAATCAAATATTGTAAAATAATAAAATAATAAAAAAATGTTTGTCCACATTCGGGCCAACGACCGACGTGTGAACATGGCGGTGGCCTTGATTTTCTTCATCAAGCAAGCCACTGCTATGACAACTTGTTGATCTAATTCTCTCTGCACCCTTTTGCCTTCAGCTCGTCTACGCCTTCTTTCTCTAGTGTTTTCACTCTTGCCTCTCCAAGACCCTCTCACTTCCTGACATTGAGAATGGAGTATGAATTCCTAAAATATGATAAATGAAAATATAGAGAAGATCTGGTGTGAGAGGTATGAGTCGAGCCTCTTGGTTTAATAGAAAAATGTAAGAGCAGATAGAAATGGACACGTGGCTCGATTTTAGAGGGTGAAAATTTTATCTGAAATTTGAAATTTATCTAAACTTCGAAACCAACAATTTCAGGGGATACATAAATACCCAACTTACCAGTATACCCTTACTTTCTGACTATTCTTCATACTGATGTGTTGAGCAGTTCTTAAGCATTAATGCCACGGAAGTGGCACTAAAAGTAGTTTTTACGAACCAAGACCGAATTGAAAAATAGCTTGAAACAAACTGGTGGTTGGACCAACGAAAAAACTTATTGCATTGAAAATTATAGAAAGCAAGAGTTCTCTAAAAATTAATATATAGGAAAGGGACTTGTAGTTCGAGTGAATAAGGAGTTTGAGAATAAGAGACTTTTTGGTTTTTGTCAGAAATCAAATATACTTCGAGTGAATAAGGAGTTTGAAAATAGGAGGCTTTTCTGGTATTTGTCAGAATAAAATACTGCTATGCCCTTTTTAAGAACATTGGGTTATAGAAAAATGTAGGCAGATAGAGATGACATGTGGTGTGATTTTAAAGGATGAAAATTTTATCTAAAATTTGAAATTCATCTGAATTTGAAATTTATCTGAAATTTATCTAAAATTTGAAACCAAAAATTCAAGTGGTAAATTACCAATATACCTTACTTTCTGACTATTCTTCAATACTGAGTGTGTTGAGCAGTTCTCACTGGAGGATCAAGCCAAGTGGGCAGGCCTCATTTTAGTTTGTTGTTAGCTCTCTCTTCTACCTGTTTGGGCCAATGGACACTAACAAGTGTACACTCATTAACCAGGAGGTGCTTGACCTTTAACACAGTTGTTTATTTATAAGGGATACAACAACTAGAGAAACAATCCATTAACTCTTAGATTAGTGATATTTTTTTCTTGACGTTTGGAAGAAATTACAAATTTCAAACCCCGCTATCCCATTAAATGATAAAAAAAAAAAAAAAAAAAAGAACTAAGAAACAACTGAAATCCAAACCAAAGATAGACATAAAAACCAAAACAGTAGTGATCCTGCATGAAAATAAGATAAACCTTCATTTTACACGTCATTCACCATATTGAAGATCCTTAATCAATCTGTCAAAATATGTACGATGATCCTCCAACATCAGTCGCTTCTACAGCTTTTTTTCTTCCACTGCTTAGCCTTTTTCCCTCATCTTCATCCCCCTTTCCCCTTCCAGCATTTCCTTAACAAGTGCTTCAATTTCATCACGCTTCACTTCGGGGCTCACCTCCATTCCAATCTCCCAATCAGTGCATGCGTATCGACAATTCGTTTGCTGCTCAGCAAAGAAAGGCCAGCAAATCACAGGCACACACTTCAGATATCGTTTCAATAGTAGAATTCAACCAACGTGTGTTAAGAAAGCCCAATAGATGGATGAGCTAGCACTTGGTCCTGTGGACACCAACTGGTTATATAACCCCTATCCTTGATCTCCTCAAAAAATTCATCGGATAAAATTACCAAGTCACCCTTCACCACATCAGGCCTAACAATCCACACAAAATGGGTGCTTGCTATTTGCAAGCCCCCATGCAAATTCTTGCAGATGTTCGTCTGTCATCATAGTTATGCTGCCATAGTTAACATACACCACTGAATTGGGTTTCTTTTTGTCAAGCCATTCTAGGCATTTGTATCCTCTTTCCATAAACTTGAGGTAAGAGAATTTGTCAATTGCTTTCAGGAAATGACGGCCAAGCAGCTTAAGGGGGCCTATGGTGTAAATTTTAGGGGAGATGGTTGATAATACCTCTAACACTACATGTTCAAATTCTTCAAATGTGTTGAAGATGATTGCAGAAGAGTTCAAACAGTTCTGTGCTTCGGATCCCAAGAAATCAAACATTATGTCGTTTGACATCGGTCACTCTAATGAAGGTAGGGATGTCCTTGAGACGAACATTTTTCATGCCTGGGATCCAATCAATTGGTGTATCGAGCGTACCATCGTGCATAAAATTTTCATCTGACATGCAAAGTTAGGTGAAATTTGTGATTAGATTACTGTTGGTGAGGTTCAGAACAAAAAAGAAGGACAAATTTGATTTTTTGTTCCCTTAGTAAGTTTATGTAGTTTTCAATTTTTCACAATTATCTCATATAGTTTATTCAAATTTTTGCGATTTAATTCATATAATTTATCAATTGTTCCAGTTCATAGGGTAAGCTCCCTCAAAAATTTTGACTGAAGAAACACGTGAGTGACATAAGTTCGTACCTTTGAATGGAATATCCCTCGTTTGACAAGTTCCACCATACTGCAAGTACGCCATGAAGCCACAAGCAGAGGCAGTCCAAAATTGAACCTCTGGAATGCCTAACTCCTTAGCAGCTTTGCTCCCAAAGCCCATGAGACCATCTGTACAATGCAAGTAACTGGTGGAGCTTCAGAAGACGAGTTATTAAGTTTAATTACCAGCTCCTTAAATGGACTAGGCAGTTTTCCTAGTGGAGTCACATAAAGCTGAATATCTTGGGTTGCATCTTTGTCCGAAGGAGGCAGCCCGTCAGGTATGGTCTCAAACCGGAAGTTGGGTAGGCCCTTGAAGGAGTCCGGTCCTTTCGACCGGAATTAAAGCGCATGTGGTTGAACTCAGTATTGACAAAGGTAACGTGGAAGTCCTTGAGTGTAGAAGCTTGGCTAATTGCATCATGGGACTAACATGGCCTTGTGCAGGGTAAGGGACAAAACTGCATGGAGTTTTTTTGATCCTAGTCTTGTTGAGCCCATTTCTTTACTAATCTAAGCAAGACTTTAAACTTGGCTCTGAAACCTAGCTTTGCTTTTGTATCATTTATAGAAAATATATGGCAACAACCTACTCTTCGAGGATAGATGTCCTTCATAATTTGTGGTTTGTAACGACAGTTCAAGCTTGCCTATGGTAGGAGGGTAGGTGCGGTAAGAGAAATGAGGACTTTTTAATCTGGTTTTCAACTGAGAGGATTGAGTTGGTTTTAATCCTTGAACATTTTAGAACTTAATTTACCATAGATAGATGTCTGTATGAATTTCCATGCTGTGTATACGACATTACAAGAAATTAGAAACACGTATTAACATATATATCTTGACCATGGAGTTTTACGCAGCAAATAATGTAGTTTTGGTTAGTATTTTATTGCTCATGTATTCTTATTTAAAAGTCATTGAATAGAGAGTTTGTAGCTCACGTGATTAAGAACAGTTATTCCTCCATTCAAGAATCCTCTCTCCCTTAATGTCCCCTATATCGGAAAAAAGTCTCACTGCAGTAAGGTGAGAAAATTTTAAGATCATTTATCTTGGGAACAAGGACGTGTAGAAAGTATGTACGTTATTTATGTGTCACTTCTTTTCCAACGACACCACTATCCAAGAAATCAATGACAACCACATTTTGAGATCCCACTTCTGATTAGTATTTTAGTTCTTGTTTAAGCGCCATTGGGGTTGTGTGGGAAAGCTTTAGGGCTCGTTTTGTACACAGGACTGTCTTGGCATGGACTATGCTTAGGGACTGTCTTGGCTTGGCTTGGCTTGGTCTAAGTTGGATAACACTTATCTTGCGTTTGGTGTACGCTTGGACTAGGACTAGATATTTTTTTTTTTTCAAAACTATCTATGTATATGTATATATGTATAAATACATGTATTATGTATGTGTACATATGTATTTTATAATATATGTGACATAGTATGTGTATACACCTGTATATATGTATATTATAAATAATATAAACATATATATATATATATGGTACACATACATGTATATGCATGTATATATATATTATAAATATATATATATATATATATATATATATATGTATTATACCCACGTATATATGTATATTATATATATATATATACATTATACATATATATATTATGTGTATATAGGTGTATATATATATATATATATATATATATATATATATATATATATATACACCTATATACATATATGATATATTTATGTGTATATACGTGTATGTATGTACTTTATAGTATATGTGTAAGTAAGTTTTAATAATAATAATAATATATGTTATTAATTTTACAAAAATAATATATGCATTTATACATTGGTGAGCATTGGGACTAGCTAATCCTCCCTTTCCACAGGGATTAGTAGTCCCCTCATAAGGAGGTGTTTTTGGTGGGCTCGGTATTACTAATCCCATCTAAGACTAGGATTAGATAAACAAACATGGTACTAAATTTAGTCCAAGCCAGTCCAAGCTAATCCTATGTACCAACGAGCCCTTAGATCCTTGGAAGTCTCTTTGGTCTTGGTCTCCTTTCTATTTTTATTTCCTCCAGAAGCCAGAGTTGGGGGCGGCTCATTAATCATACCATTATTATTGATATGAAAGTTTCGTTGATGCGCCAATTCTACATCCCATCAATTGGGTGCATTATTGGTGTGTCAATTTTGCCAACGACACCAGCATCCAAGAAATCAATGACAATCACATTTGAAGGCATGCGCTAGGTCCACGTAGAATCAGTCTCTTTTGTCTCTTAGGAATTGAAAACAGTGTCTATTGTAGAGCATCTACAATGGACTCCCTAAAACTACATTCTTAGCTAAAATTTAAGGAGGAATTGAAAAAATTCACCTCCAACCATGCTCTATATCCAGCTCCTAAATAGGGAGACCTCTAGGAGCTCCTAAATATGAGGAGAGAGAAAGTACTTCTAGTGATTCTCTATAATTAAATGCTTCTATATTTAATATTATTTAAGCATTTATTTAATGCAAACTATTTTTTATTATTACTTTTGTGTCTACACTTTATTCAAAAATTGAATTAAAATTTATTAAAACATTTATGACTTTTTAACTAGGGAGTATGGTTGGAGTTAAATTTTATAGAGAGCTCCTAAAATAACGTTCTAGTGTTTTTAGCTGAATTTTAACTAAAAATAGAGAGCATGATTGTAAAATGCTCTTAGGGACTGATGTATATCAGTGTCTTTTAAAGAAGTCCTTTATTGATATTATGTCATCGATTATAAACTCCATGCCTAATTTTTGCAATGGGTCCAACATTTTGTAATACCCAATAACATTCATGTATTCTATTAAAGAACTACATCTGTGCCTAATGCATTCCCTAGGAACTGAAGGTATATCAGTCCCTAATGGTCATTGCTTTAATTTAATACACATTTATCTCTATCAGATGCCTTCAAATCATGTATTGCCCCATAGTGTCATACCCATTTACAATACTACAACACCACTAAAGGAAAGAACTTGTAAATAAAAAAAAGGCCAACTTGCTATTGAGGCAATTTAACAAGAATCATCATTTGCAAGCAACTCATAAATTAGCACTAGAACAGATACATGATGGAGTGATTAAAGGAAACAAAGCACTGTTGTGCAAATAAAAAGGGTTGAAAGCTATATATGAGAAATTTAAATGATAGTCCCGATCTCTTGGACTATAGGGGTCCAAGAGATTTGTGGTCACTCACCGTTGGATGTAAATTTAACAGTTCACTCACTTTTGCACTCCTTTTAAGAAACTTTTTTGAACCATTGGATTAATATCCAACGGTCCAAGAGATCAGGACTGTTATAATGATTAGTGAATCTACAACATTGAAAATAATTACATATGCAAGAAACAAAATTATACAAACAAAAAGATTGGAGCCTAACTTAGAATCCTCACATGGCCTATAAATGCATCTAAATAGAAATTGGAAACTATAAGCCGGCACAAATTATGAACAAAGATTGGAACCTCATAATTATTTTTAGGTATAATTTCAAGAAGAAAGACTGTTCTTTTATATGAACATGACCTGAAAACATAGGAATCCACACCATCCAGTAGGATAATTTTCAAGAAGGAAGATAATTGATTTAAGTAATGAATTTTTAAGTTTTCTTTTTATCAGTGAAAATGTACTCCTAATCTAGCCACCAATTTACTTCAGAATAGTGCATTGTCATCAAGCTATTATGGCCTTCCTCCACCACAACTAGAAAAGACCAACACAGGCCTGCGTATAAAGTCATCGAACTTGGTTAACCAAGCACCATCAACAAAAATAAAGTCACACAACAAACTCAAATTAAGGTGCTTGGCCGTCATTAATCTAGCTTACATGTAAGAAAATATCGGGCCAACTGAGTGCTTTGTAAAAAAATAATTTAATTTAACAGTTTAGACTATTGGGAGAGGTGAATAGTGTAAGGATTCATAACTTAAGGTTGTTTTTTGTTAAGTATTAAAAGAGATAAACCAAATTGTATCCGGCGCCAACCAAGATGTGTAAAGTAGAGTTGAAAAAAAACCATACAATCAACAATTGGAACACATTTTTTGCTTGGTTGGATTCTTAACTTGGCAAATACCCACCAATTGAAAAAATAAAAATAAAAATTTGATAAGAAGACCAAAAAGACACTGAAAAGAAAATTTGTGAGAGTGTGTCGTGATCAAGGTTTAAAATATCAATGGTTTCAAAAATATCGGTAGTCCAAAAATACATAAATTTTGATGGAAATATCGGGATATTATTGATATCGATAAAAATTGAATAAAAACCACATAAATTATAAGAAAAACTGGAAAAATTTTCTTGAAATTTGTGGATGATGTTTATTTAGTCAAGTATTATTACTTTATCACAAATAATTGGAAGGAATGTATTGCATGATGAGTTTAATTGATTTAAATTGATTATATAGTTAGCTGACAAACACTGCGAGTGTAGAAAATATGTAGTAATTAATGAAAGAAGATTAACACACCATAATATTTATTTATAATGATTTACTATAATATTTTACACTTTTATACATTGCATGATAAAATACATGAGTGACTTCGTACCACAAAGAGTTCCTAGAATGTTTAAATTTGAGTTATTTACACTAAGGCCCCCGTTGGTTCATGGGAAAGGAGGCTTGGAATGGGAATTCAATTGCTTTCCATGTTTGGTAAGTCCGGGCATGGGAAATGGATGCCTTGCACATGGGAAAGTATGGGGGAAAGTGATGCCCTCTTCTTAACTTGGTTTTGTTTTCCCTCATTATGGGAAAGTTTGGGAAAATGAGCCAACATTCAATGCACAATTTTCATGACTATTTTGTCCCTACGAATAATTTATAATTGCAACGTATCATTAAATGCATTTTTTTATTATTTGATTTAATATGGATATAATTGGAAAATTATACAAACTTTGTTTTCCATTCCTACTCAAACAAACATGGAAAAGGGAAACAAAGTGAGATTTCTCGGTTACTTTCCAACATTACCAAACGTGGGAAAGGAATCTTTCATTCCATTCATTGGGAAATGACATGGGAATTGATTTCCCCTTAAATCCATTCATGAATCAAATGGTGGCCTAACACCTCCTGAAGTTTTCGGCTTTTTCACAAAACTCTTTGAGGTTTTGGAAATTACAAGAACACCCCATGAGGTTTTAAATTGTTTTCACAAAACTCATTTTCATTAATTTTTCAATCCAAGAATTGATATGATTTGTACAAAAAAAAAATTATCCAAATGACAAAGTTGGCCTTTGAAATTAGATTGCATATACTTATTGAGGTTAATTTTGTCATTTGCATAAAGCTTTTTTTTTTTTCCAATGAAATCATCAAATTTGGACAAACAATAAACAAAAAGGGATTTTGTGAAAACAAATTGAAACGTCAAGAGGTGTTCGTGTAATTTTTTGAGACTTAAGGGGGTTTTGTGAAAACACAAGAAACCTCAAGAGGTGTTAGTGTAAATACTTTTCAAATTTTTCGATGTTTTCCATCATCTCTCTATTATTGATATTATAGCGATATTAAATCAATATTTTGGCCAAATTTGCTGAAGTGTGAGAGAAATTATCGACGTCGATATTTTTCAATATTATCGATATTCATACAGATGTGTATGAATATGTTCCAAAGATCCTAGACCTAAAAAAAAATGATAATATCATCGATAATTCGTTGATGTTATCGATATTTAGTCCTTTTGTCCTGATAACTAATAAATTACAACACGTGCTTGAGGTTTTACGAAATTATAAGCTCGATATGTAAGTAAAGCCTGATAAAGAGCAATATAAACTTGGGCTCAAGCCCATCACTTTGGCCGGGCCCGCGGCTGGAGGAATAAGGTCGGTTCGTTTGTGGCGTGATGAAAATCGGATTGGATGACAACAAAACCCTCCTCTCCCTGGTGTTTTGCTTGTCGCTTATTTTTCCCTTGAGCTTGCCAAACCCTAAATTCTCTTCACCTGCAGATTTATCCCTTTCGTTTCCTGAAAACGACACTTCGGTCTCTCTGCATTCAGAACTTCTCGACGACGCATCACCACTGCACCAATCTTCTCTGTCGGTAAGTTTTCTTTTCTATTTTTCTTCATTCCTCTGATTTTTCATCTTCTTGCTGATAGATTTTGGGTCAAATCCAGCAAATTTGTTGTTTGATTTTATCTTTATGCTGTATGCAAGAACTTTTCGAATTTGATCTGCTCTCTTACGGGTTGTTTCTGTTTTCTGTATTTGATTGAATTAGATCTGCACTAATCTACTCTCCTTACGATTTATAGCATACAACAACTTAATTGAATTTTTTCCGTTGTGCGTTTTTATATGCCAATAACTTTAATTTACGGAGAAATAGACTAGAACTGAAATTGGTTAAGTCAATTGTAAAATTTCTTTGTGAAGTTTGATGGCTTAGGGATGCCCAGTAATTGAAAATCGTTTGAAGAATTTAACTCCATAGAAAGATGAAGTGAACAAGTTCCTGAGGCGTGTTCTCCAGAGATGCCCGAAGTCTTTTGATGTCTTTTTTATTCTAATTTTATTGAAATCGATTAGTATTGCTTTGCTTATGTTTGTGAACCAATTAATTTGGTCATTGTTTTCTGATTTCTGTGTGCAGTTCCATAAGTAGGTTTTCACCATGGCAGCTCTAAAGGAGCTTCTGCCGCCCGCACAATCAACCACTACAACGTACTATGACCACTCAAATGATCCGTGGTTCAAGCAGCGCTTCAGTTCAGCTGAGGAAGAAAAATCTTCTGTCATCAAGCCTAATCCTGTACCTCCTTACTTGAAGCGTCAAGGCTTTGTACCTAGGAAGGTAGAGGATTTTGGGGATGGGGTGCTTTCCCTGAGATTCACATAGCTCAGTACCCCCTTGGCATGGGCAGGGACAAGTCCGCAAAACTTGGAACAAAGATACTTCCAGTCACTGTTGATGCACATGGAAACATTGCGTATGATGCTATTGTTAAGCAGAATGAGAATTCAAAAAAGATCGTCTACTCTCAACATAAGGATCTTGTACCTAAAATTTTGAAAAATGAGGAAGAGGAAGTGGATGATGATGAAGAGGAGGAGCTGCAGAAAGAGATTGAAGAAACGACAGCAGAAACAAAGGCTGCACTTGAGAAGATTGTGAATGTGAGATTGAGCGCTGCACAGCCAAAAAATGTACCCAAACAGTCATCAGACTCGAAATTTATCAAGTATAAGCCATCACAGAAATCAGTGGCATTTAATTCTGGTGCCAAGGAGAGGATTATCAGGATGGTGGAGATGCCTGTGGATCCACTTGAGCCTCCTAAGTTCAAGCATAAGCGTGTGCCTAGGGCTTCTGGGTCCCCACCAGTGCCAGTCATGCATTCCCCTCCTCGTCCAGTGACCGTAAAAGACCAGCAGGATTGGAAGATTCCACCTTGCATTTCAAACTGGAAGAACCCGAAAGGGTACACCATCCCATTGGACAAACGTCTGGCAGCTGATGGGAGAGGCCTTCAAGATGTTCAGATTAATGATAATTTTGCAAAGCTTTCTGAGTCGTTGTATGTAGCAGAGCAGAAGGCTAGAGAGCAGTTGCAATGAGATCTAAAGTTCAGAAGGAGATGATAATGAAGGAGAAGGAAAGAAAGAGCAGGAGCTGCGGGCATTAGCTCAGAAAGCTCGTTCTGAGAGGACAGGTGCAGCACCTCCTGCTTCTGTCCCTATGCCTTCTGAGAAAACAACAATGGATACTGATATGAGAGGGGATTATGAGCGTCCAAGGGAAAAGGAGACGGATTACCCAAAGGAGACAAGGTAGGAAAGAGAAGAGAGGTTGCAAGCGTGAGAAGATCCGGGAGGAGCGACGCCGAGAAAGGGAAAGGGAGAGAAGGTTGAGGCCAAAGATGCAGCGATGGGAAAGAAGAGTAAAATTACTAGAGACAGAGATCGTGATATTAGTGAGAAAGTTGCCCTTGGCATGGCTTCTGCTGGAGCAGGAAGAGGGGGAGAGGTCATGTATGACCAGAGGCTGTTCAACCAGGAGAAAGGAATGGACTCTGGTTTTGCCACTGATGACCAGTACAATGTCTATGACAGAGGCTTGTTTACTGCTCAGCCTACACTCTCAACCCTGTACAGGCCAAAGAAGGATGCTGATGCTGATATGTATGGAGGTGCTGATGAGCAGATGGATAAGATTATGAAGACTGATCGCTTCAAACCGGACAAAGGATTTGGGGGAGCTGCAGAGAGGAGCGGTCCAAGAGATAGGCCGGTTGAGTTTGAAAAGGATGTTGAAGAAGCCGATCCATTTGGTCTGGACCAGTTCTTGACAGAGGTGAAGAAGGGTAAGAAAGCCATGGAAAAGTTGGTACAGGAGGAACAATGAGAGCGAGTGCTGGGTCTTCAATGCGAGATGGCCATGAAGGCGGGGGCTCCAGCAGAACTCGTATTGGGTTTGAAAGGGGTCGCTAACTCTCTTCAACTTACTTAGAATTGGTCTGTACTTGCCCTTGATGTTTCTTTGGTTGCTTCCAAGGTTCATGTGTAAGTGTTAAAGTTCTCAATGGGTTATGTAATATACGATGGTGATGGATGTGCCATGTTTTAATCAAATGTGTAATGGTGTTTCAGGAGCATTATTATTATTTCCTCTAAATGTTTTTCAAAGAATTTTCTATTAATTTTGTGTTTTCTCAATCCTTAAGGGCCAATTGTGTGAAATAGCTAATGCCGAAATTGTGCGAATTGTAGCTGACTTTACAACTGGACTAAACATCTCTTCATAATCAATATCTTCTTTTTGGTTGTACCCTTGAGCAACTAGACGTGCCTTTGTGATGTTCTATCATGCCATCCGCATTTAGCTTCACTTTGTATACCCACTTGCACTGTGTGATATTCATTCCTTGTGTTACTGGGACCAAAGACCCAAGTATCATTGCGGAATAAAGCATCATATTCGTCCTTTGAGGCTGTTTTCCAATGAGAATATTGAGAAGCTGTTTGTAGTAGGTGGCAGGCAGGTTCAAAAGACAAGGGATCCTGAAGACTTGCAGTAAGACAGTGTGGCAATGGATGGGGAGAAGTTTCATAGACCAATTGTTGGAGGCTTCCGAATTTAGTATGCATAGGTGAATAATCAGGACTTGTCGAAATTGTGGAGGAAGTATTTGACAAAACTGCAGGAGGCGAAATTGGTTCATGGTGCAAAAATCACTTGTTAAGCCATCTAAGCTTATGGTGCAGAAACCTGTGACGTTTAATTTGTCTGTCTCTTGCTGCTTTGCCTACCTCATTGGTCCTGAATTTGAAATCTTGCAGATCCTACCAGATGGTGTCTTCTAGACTGGACAAAGCGTGTGCGCATTGAAGGGGTTACCCAAGAACTCCTATATCTTCAAGAATACTCCAATTTTACAATTATTCACCGAGATCTGAAAGGTAGCAACATTTTACTTCACCATGAAATAAATGCTGTGGAATGGCTAAACTTTTTAGAAAAAAATGGACTTGTAGCAAACACAAACCGGATTGTTGGAACATAGTAAGTAAACTGCCTCTTTTTGGTTCTTCACACACACATGATCATATCCTTTAATACTTGTTGAGGTATGCAGTGCAGTGGCTATGTTCCTCCTGAATATGTAGAAAAAAGGTATATACTCTAAAAAGTACGACGTCTACAGCTTTGGCAAATAATTAGCGGAAGGAGGAGCACACACATGTTACTATGGTCAGAATGAAAGCTTGCACCTCTTGCAATATGTAAGTTCCATAGCTGTGTATGATTCTATCACCAGTACTGGAAACTATTACTCAGATCTAAACTATATATGAAGTAACATTCAAACTATTTCAGGCATATCTATCATGGAAAGAGGACAAAGGAAGGGAATTTATTGATCCATCACTGGATGATTCTTCTTCTTCTTGTAAATTATCGAGATGCTTGCAAGTAGCTCTATTTTGTGTCCAGGAAAATCCGGAGGCTAGGCCTACAATGTTGGAAGTTTATTCCATGCTCAAAACTGACATTGAACCCGTTCCCACTCCTAGAAAGATGGTTCTCAGGGCATGGAAGTATGGAAAATATATCTACACTGCAGCAAGGAAGTTGTTCAGTTAATGATGCACAAATTTCCGAATTGCAACCCCGATGAAAATGCAGGCTCAGAATAGGAGACATTAGTTTTTCATTTTCAATGGTTGAGTTCTTAGGCTCAATAATGTGGGTGGTCATATACTCTATGAAGTGTACAAGATTTTAGCAACTTTGGATTCTTCATCTGGAGGCCTAGATGTTGTAAACATTATAATAATATTTTGTTAAATTAAAAATTTGCAATTCCTGTGCACAGAGAAGGGAGGGAACTGGTGATTTGGAAGTCATTTGAACAATGAACTAGTGGTTAAGTTCAAACCGAGGAGAGGATATGCCGAATTTTTTTTGTACGAAATTCTTTCATACAACAAAAACAAAAACTGCAGGAAAAAAATTCATTGAGTTAAATTTTTTTTCATCTTTCTTTTAAGAAAAGCCTAGAATACACATTGTTTCTATCTGAATGAAGTCCTGACTTGGCTTGCCATCGCTTTCGTGGGCAGACAAACTTTTCCAAGAATTCACATTTCACAAAAAGTTTGATGGCAAAAGTGTTCCATTGCATGCCACATCTTCTTCAACTTAGTCTAGAGACTAGTGGTAAAGTAACAAGTATTGCTTATGGAATATGAATTATGATTAGTCCATTTCACACACCCTCCTCATCATGCTGATTTAGATCAAATCAAACCCCAAATCCACAATCAGGACGTACACGGAAGGTCTCATATAAATTGCACTTTCAATTTCAACGGTGAAAAGGAAAATGAACTCAATTATTGAGCTTTTGCAAAATGATACTATCTACAAGACTTCTTTGAAGCTGTCTTTGACCAAAAACAAAACAAAAACAAAGGGTGCGTGCATTTGAACTCAGCACAAGCTATACGGGATTTTGTTATACGGGATTATTTGACCCCAAAACAAAAGCTATAAAAGATTTTGTTACCACACTGTAGGGACGCAATTAACTTGAATAGGTTGAATAGGTTGAAAAAGAATCCTTAGGCCCACCTTGAGAATCCATTTATTGAACTTTTCAATGACTAAACAGACACAAACATTGCAAGATAGTGAGAACAAAATCCACAACTTGAAGTCCAGTTTACTTGGAGTTACAAATGAGGAGGACCCATAAACCTCAGGCACAGAACTTATCGTATTCTATATAGCTACATATGTTGAAGACTAGATAGACGAGTCAGTGGCCCATTACTAGCAACACTGATATTGTCCCCAACTTATCCACCTACAAAGACCAGTATGTGTGGGGTTTTATCACAAAACGCCTTGGTGATACTAGTAGTAGAACAATTTATTATATATTGTATTTTATTGAGTCAAGTTTTCGATATGGGACTTATATTTTTCAACACGCCTCCTCACATGGAATCACTACATAGTGAGCCACACGTGGAACAAAGTTTACATCAAAGTCAAATATTCAAGTCTAACACGTGAACACCACGTATTTGGTTAAGTGTAAACATTCAAGCTCAACATGTGAAAGTGACACACATGCAAGAAAATTTCAGAGAAACGGATCTGCGGCTTGTTTTCCATTGGCAGAGATATAAAAGTGACACATGCAAGAAAATTTCACATGAGAACAAGTATGATTAATTAGCTGATCGGGACCCTGGCTTCTATGCAAGAGGGAAGAAAAATACAAAGAAGATGAAGACAGAAGAGAGTTTATCTCAATTTCTTTTGAGTTTATCTTCTTTCTTTTTTTAATTAAATTTTAGTGGTGCTCCCAGTCTCCCACATTAAAAGGATGCAACATGTTGTAACATCTGGCCGATATTTGAAGCAAACATATTTCCTCTTGCACAAACAGCATTGAGAAGCAATCATTCTAGTGCATAAAAGTCCAAAATTTGATGAACAAGTTGAGTGATGGATGATGTGATGTAAGTTGTAACAACACATAATATATGTACTTGTTATATATTTTGCATTGAGTTTGTAAGACAACACAACATATTATTTGGTGTTACCTTCACGGGTAAAAATTCTACTTGGATTATTTTTCAGACCAAAAAATGAATCTACTTGGATTTTTTATGTATAGAAAATTAGACATAAAAAAGGGGTTATTAGAAATAATTCGTGTAATTTTATTTTTCAATGTAAGTCCATTAACTATCTTTCCACGTCAGCAAAGGATTTGTCAGTTTTTGGGTAAATACTATGAGGTGTCCATACACCCGAAGGATGGGACTCATCCCTGCTCGGGGTTCAGCTTGCTCCTGGCCACAAAGTGCTCATAATGGGTTTCGAATCCCTACCAATTAGGCACCAGGCAGTTCACCAACTGAAGTTGGCAGTTTGCCAACCGCACCACATATTGTGGTTAAAGAATTTGTAGTTTAAGTAGTTAAGAGTATTGCTTGTATAAAAAAAAAAAACCCTATCAACAAATTTACCATAGCCAATATTTATAGTTCCTATTTTTCAAAATCTTAGACCCGTTTGATAACCATTTCAATTTTAGTTTTTAGTTTTCAATTCTTATGTGTGAAATGGCCTCATGGATCTGTGGTGCCTTATTTTGAAAGACTAGACGATTCCTTTGTTCTCAAGTTTTCCAGCAAACAGTAAAACAATTAATTATATAAGAAGGTGAAAGATTATTCCAGTGATTAGCATATTGACAATTTAAAAACAAATGAGAAATTGTCTCCGGATGCACATAAGACATAAATTTGAAGTATTAGTGAAATGGGCAATTTTATTGTTAGTAAACAGTAAGTTTTATTTTATTTTTAACAAAAGTGACTCCAATGTCACAATCAAATGCCGAAGAGGCAAGGCTTGGCACTTTTTCTATAAATGGCACAAGAGCAGAGTTGGCTTTCACCACACAGGTCTTGCTTATATTGGTAAAGAGAGATGGGTTCAGTACGAGAAGCAACCAAAAAACTACATGCAGTTTGTGTCCCTTTCCCAGCTCAAGGCCATGTTAGCCCCATGATGCAGTTAGCCAAGCTTCTTCACTCAAGGGGCGTCCACATAACCTTTGTCAACACAGAGTTCAACCACAGGCGCCTAATCCGGTCCAGAGGCCCAGACTCTGTCAAGGGCTTGCCCGACTTCCAGTTCGAGACCATACCGGACGGGCTGCCTCCTTCCAATAAGGATGCAACCCAAGATGTTCCAGCCATATGCGACTCCACCAGGAAAACCTGTCTAGGTCCATTCAAAAAGTTGGTCACTAAGATCAACTCCTCATCTCAAGTGCCACAAGTCACTTGTATAGTTGCAGATGGTATCACGGGATTTGGGAGGCAAGCTGCTCAGGAGTTGGGCATTCCGGAGGTCCAGTTTTGGACTGCCTCTGCTTGTGGCTTCGTGGGTTACTTGCAATATAGTGAGCTCGTCAAGCGAGGCATTGTTCCATTCAAAGGTATACTTCCGTTGCATATTTATTTTAGGCTTATGAACATTTTTATGTGTCTGTATAAATTATCAAGACACACTTGACTTGAGCTTGAATCATTCAATCCCACGATAAAATTCCAAGCACATATTCCTTGGAGTGATAAATTTTTTATGAGGCTTGAGGTAGACCATATGATACACTCGTATTTTTCAACTCTTGCTTTTTTTTTTTTCGGCTTTGACGTTCTCTTTCTTGGTTGAGCTTTGGTGTTGTCCTTCTATCCTTTTGACTCTTTTGTATCCTTCTGTTCCTTTTATATATTTGAAAACTAGATAGCTCTTCTTTTAAAAATGGAAAAGAGTTCCATTAGATGACGTATCTTTTTTTAGATTTTAATTTTGAGGTGTCAAGCAAAACGGAGAAAAATACTACTAAACTAAGAATGAGTTCCATTAGACTTTTCTTTTTATAAAAAAGACTAATCTTTTAACTTCTTTCAAGATTATATATATATCAATCCCCATCTATTGAGGGATTCCTCAAATAATTTTATTTGAGGGACGCCCTTTAGGGTACCCTACAATTTTTTTTCTCAATGATCCAAACTATCTATTTTTTAGGTCTTCATTCATGGATCATCCTTAAAAAAATTAGACAAATCGGAAACCGTTTCGATATCCAATTGTGTCCTACAAAATCAACGAACAACGGTGCATCAAGAAAGTACTCAAATTTCAATAACACAATTAAGTGGTCAAATAATATCGGATTCAAGTGATTTTTTGTAGAGATGATCTTTGAATGAGTATCTATAAAATAGACGTTTGGATTAGTGAAATATAATCCGGAGTAGGGCCTACGAGGGGTGTCCCTCAAATAAGCTTATTTGAGAGATCCCTCAATGGAAGCTCTCTGTATATATATATATATATATATATATATATATATATATAAGGTATACATAAGCATGTTGAAAATCATTCACTGTTAATTTTGTATGCATGATAACATAGACATAATTTCTTTGTTTAATATAAAAATACATATTTTTGTTTTTTTTATATACAAAGCGATATTGATGAAGTGGAAATCAAATATAGGAGCTAGAATGCATAGTAAATACTCTTAAGCAATTGCAAAATACATAATTATTTTGTTCAGAAAAAGTTAGGTCCAGTTCTCCTAACTAAAACATGACACCGTATTATGTAGAAAAGTTAACCCAATCATAAGAAATTTTGTTATTAAATGGGTGAGTGAGAATTTATAGTTTAGATTTTAAAGTAATTAATAGGTATGCAATTATTATAATATCACCTGATTAACGTTGTGATTACGGCACTTGCACCCGTGTCAAACAAGGCAATAATAATAAACAAGAGAAACCAACCAGGGTGCATTTCTCTCTTCTTCTTCTTTTTATTTAAAACGGGACAAACAAAGACAGAAAAAGGAAAAAAAAAAAATCAGCAAACAACTAAAACATCATCGTTGTAACTTGTAACTTGTAACCTATGCACAAAAGAGAATCTGAGCATAATGAATAATAAACAAGAGAAACCAGACAAAACTACTCCAATTATTGTGGAGGATTTGCATTTTGTACTTGGATGTATTGTAAATGCTTACTCTCGCTGACTCGTTACGTGGAATCTCTGTGAGAAAACAATGTTGTTAGATGGAATCTCTGTGCTACAATCTTTTGGTTATTGTATAAATCTAATAACCATTTGGTTTAGTGAGACGTTTGTTCGCTGAATGATAAATAAATATGTGTTGCAAATGCCAAAAAAGATATAGTTATGATCCTTGAATGTATGGAATCTCAGTTCTTGAACAACTTTGAGTTGGAATATATATTTTTCGTCTGAACACTTTGAACACTTTGAAGTGGAATATTAGCCTGTGAGTTTTGTGTAATATTTGAGATCAAATATACTCTTGTAATGTGACCATAAAGTATGATCACACATATTGTTCACCTTCGTTGCATATTTCAGATGAGACTTTCCTGCATGATGGTACATTGGATACACCAATTGATTGGGTCTCAGGCATGAAAAATGCTCGGCTCAGGGACATCCCCAGCTTCATCAGAGTCACAGATGTCAACAACATAATGTTCGATTTCTTGCGATCAGAAGCACAAAACTGTTTGAAGTCTTCTGCAATCATCTTCAACACATACGATGAATTTGAACATGAAGTGTTAGAGGTAATATCGACCATGTTCCCTAACATCTACACCATTGGCCCCCTTAAGTTGCTTGAGAGGCAATTGCCTGAAACCGAAACCAAATTGGTCGAGTCTCTTAGCTCAAACTTATGGAAAGAAGACACAGAATGTTTTAAATGGCTTGATCAGAAGAAACCTAGTTCAGTTGTGTATGTAAATTATGGGAGCGTAACTACAATGACAGATCAGCATCTGAAAGAATTCGCATGGGGGCTTGCAAATAGCAAGCACCCATTTTTGTGGATTGTTAGGCCTGATGTGGTCGAGGGAGACTCAGCTATTTTACCCGATGAATTTTTTGAGGTGATTAAGGATAGGGGTTATCTAGCAAGCTGGTGTCTACAGGACCAAGTGCTAGCTCATCCATCTGTTGGAGCTTTTTTAACACACTGCGGCTGGAACTCTACTATTGAAAGTGTATCCGAAGGCGTGCCTGTAATTTGCTGGCCTTTCTTTGCTGAGCAACAAACGAATTGTCGATACGCATGCACTGACTGGGAGATTGGAATGGAGGTGAGCCCCGATGTGAAGCGTGACGAAATTGAAGCACTTGTTAAGGAAATGCTGGAAGGGGAAAAGGGGATGAAGATGAGGCAAAAGGCAAAAGAATGGAAGAAAAAAGCTGTAGAAGCTACTGATATTGGAGGATCATCGTACAATAATTTTGATAGATTGATTAAGTCTCTCCATTAAGGTGGATGACTGCTACAATGAGGAACAAATATGGTTCCTTGTCAAGAACTCCCAAATATATATATGTTCAAGTGCTGTAATAATGTTTATGTTTTATTTGGACGTCAGTTGTTTCTCTAATTGTTTGTAGCCCAACTCTGTTACAGTTGCAAGCAGACTTGGATTATGAATAAAATTAATATTTTCGTTCAGCCTTCTAGTTTGTTGCAAATGCATATATATGATTGATACTCGAATTACCTGTTGATTACCTGTTGATTATGTATTGAGTCCGTCTCTGTTTTAGATTTCGAAGCGTTTCAAAAGCTATGGGCTCGTTTGGTATACTATTTGAATACAGTTTTTTAAACTTAAAAATAGAATTTGATTCCAAACCCCAAAATTGATTTTTAAGATTTAAAAACAGTTTTGAAGCTGTATATCAAAAAATTTTCCTGTAGAATTTTGAACACACAACTCTGGTAAATTTTTACAAAAAGAAGGTAGTACAAAAAGAAGGTAGGACACAAAAACCTGCCCACTTTCATTTAGAAAGATAACTTAAATAACAAAACAAGACAAAAGTGGACCTCCATTCTCCAAAAAAAAAAAAAATCATAGGGAAGAAGAATAAAAACCTTATAAAAAAACACAAAAGCTAATGAATATGATGAGATATGATCACTAAGACGAAATGACTAGATGTACTCCAAAAAAAAGAAGAGAAAAAAGACCAAAGGACTGGAAGGTCAATTTATAGTTGGTAAAAATATAATAAAAGAAGCCATGATAACAATATTAGATCGGTTGCAGCTCTTTCCACTTGCCAAGTAAATTTAGCAAAAGATGGTTCCAGTTGGAGGAAGAACAGAACCCCATGTAGTTTGTGTCCCCTCCCCTTCAGAAGGTCATGGGGTTTGAGAGCAGAGCTGCTGTGTTATTGGGCATTCCAGAGGTTCAGTTTTGGACTGCCTCGGCTTGTGGCTTCATGGGTTACTTGCAGTATAGTGAAGTCGTACAAAGAGGCTTGGTTCCGTTCAAAGGTACTCATTTTCTTGGACCCTTTTTTTTTTCTTTTTTTTATTCAAGCCCTCAATTTTAAGGGGTTCAAGTTGTCAAAGGAAATAACTAGACGCTTAATGCTAGCAGATTGATAGCTTTGACAGATTGACAGCGGATTGACAGCCTTGACTTATACAGATTTAATACCAGCAGATTCTTTCCTTAATTAGGATATACTAGCTGTAGGCTATAATTAGATTGATGTATATACGGTAGGTTAGCTGTTTTCAAGGGCTGAAGATCAGCCTATGTTCTTTCCTAATTAACTCGTATTCTGTCCATATAATGGAGGATTCTCCATGAATAGAGATATACTTTTTCAGAAAGAACTCTAAATTGTCATGGTATCAGAGCTACAGCTCTGAATTGTTTCTTGCTCTCAAGTCCCTTAGTCTCGGTTATTCTTGATCAAGTTCTCTTGACCTCATGTCTTCGGATAAGTCTGATGTTTCTTTGATTCGGTTCAATGGCAAGAACTACTTTGCTTGGGCTTTTCACTTCAGGATTTTCGTCAAAGGTAAGGAGCTGTGGGGACATGTTGATGGAAGTAACCCAGCTCTTGACAAAAACAAAGACAAAGACTAGCACGCCAAGTGGGAAGTCAAGGACGCTCAAGTTATGGCATGGATATTAGGGTATGTCGAACCCAATATCATCTTGAACCTTCGATCCTCTCAGACTGCAGCTCAGATGTGGACTTACCTGAAGAAGATCTATAGTCAATGAAACACTGCTCGTCGGTTCCAGCTTGAACATGAATTGGCCACTCTCCAACAGGATAGTCTTTCTATCTCTAATTTTTACTCTAGATTCACTAATCTTTGGGCTGAATACACTGATATAGTTTATGCTAACTTACCATCCGAAGGTCTTAGTTCTGTTCAATCTGTCCATGAAACTACTCAGAGGGATCAATTTCTAATGAAACTGAGACCTGAATTTGAAGGCACTAGATCCAATCTTATGAACCAAGAATCTGTCCCCTCCTTGGATACATGCCTCAATGATCTCCTTCGCGAGGAACAACGCCTTCTCTCTCAAACCACCATGGAACAACGGCGATCTACATCTGTTCCTGTGGCCTATGCAGCACAAGGTAAGCCACGAGGCAGGGATATGAGCATTGTTCAGTGCTTCTGTTGTAAGGGATTTGGCCATTATGCTGCAAATTGTCCTCGAAAATTCTGTAACTATTGCAAAAAGGATGGCCATATCATCAAAGAATGCCCTACTCGACCCCCCAAGAAATCAGAGATAGCATATACTGTCTCAGTTGGTTCTTCTAGTGCTGGTAGTTCTGTGAATACAGCACCTTTGACACAAAGTGCTCCTGCTCCTGTCCAACATGTGACCCCTGACATGATTCAACAAATGATCATTTTCTGCATTTTCAGCTTTAGGACTCTCAGGTAAACCCTTCTCTACATCATCTCCTTGGTACTTTGATTCCGGGGTTTCCCATCATATGACAAACAATGCTGATTCTCTTACCAATGTAAACAAATATTTTGGAAATCTCAAAATTCATACTGCTGATGGCAATAATTTACCTATCACGGCCATTGGTGATGTTTCTCCCTCTCTCACTGATGTCTTTGTATCTCCTGGCCTTACCACCAATCTTGTGTCTGTCGGTCAGTTGGTTGATAATGATTGTAAAGTGGAATTCTCTAAATCTGGTTGTGTTGTGCAGGATCAACAGTCAGGGAGGATGATCGCGAGGGGGCCTAAAGTGGGACGTCTTTTTCCTCTTCAATTTCCTTTGTCTTATTTTTTTTCTTTGCCCTTTGTCACTTGTAATTCTGCTCATGTTGATTACCGAGCGTGGCATAAACGTCTCGAACACCCAAACTCTCATGTACTTCATGCTTTACTGAAATCTGGTTTTCTTGGGAATAAAGAATCACCATCTCTTAGTGCTGTTCAATTTGAGTGCAATTCTTGTAGACTTGGCAAAAGTAAGACTCTGCCATTTCCTATTCACACACAACATGTAGTCCAACCTTCGATCTGATACATAGTGATGTGTGGGGCATGGCACCAGTCACTTCTCATGCTAATTACAAATACTTTGTCACTTTTATAAATGACTATAGCCGTTTCACATGGATATATTTTCTTCATTCTAAAGACGAAGTCTTTTCTGTTTTTAAGATTTTACATGCATATATTCAGACCCAATTTTCGGCCCATATCAAAATCCTTTGTTCTGACAATGGGGGTGAGTATATGTCTCATTTGTTTCAGGACTTCCTACAGAATCACAGCATCATCTCTCAATGGTCTTGCCCTTCAACACCTCAACAAAATGGGGTGGCTGAAAGGAAGAACCATCACCTTCTTGATGTTGTTTGCACTCTCCTATTAGAGTCATCTACGCCCTCTCATTTTTGGTGTGAAGCTCTCTCCACTGCTGTCCATCTCATCAACAGGTTACCTTCTCCCACATTGAACCACGACTCTCCCTTCACCAGGTCATTTGGTCACCCTCCAAATTATTCTAACCTTCGTACCTTTGGCTATGTCTGTTATGTTCATCTTCCTGCACATGAACGCACAAAGCTCACGTCTCAATTGATTCAGTGTGCTTTCCTAGGATACTCAGTACACCAGAAAGGTTTTCTTTGCTATGATCCAAATTTGCGTCACATTCGAGTTTCTAGAAATGTAATCTTTCTAGAAAATCAGTATTTTTTTCCACACATCAGGATCCCGTTTCTCCTTCATTTTCTGTTTTGCCTATGTTTACTAACTCTTCTGCAGCTTCAGTCCCTTCTAAGCCTCTCCTAGTGTATCAACGACGCCCCTCCACCACTTCCCACCAGCCTTCAGCACCTCCCGAGCCCCCTCAAGCTCTTTCCCCGACTGCTGCTCCTGTTCCAGCAACTGCACCTCCCCCTCTCAGACCAGTACTCGGGTTCGTCGACCCCCAGATAGGTTTGGTTCCTCTCCTCCTTCATCCTTCACAGCCACCATGTCTTCTATTTCTCTTCCTTCGTCTTATGAATAGGCAATGGAGCATGAGTGTTGGCGGAAAGCTGTTGAAACCGAACTTCTCGCACTTGAGGAAAACCAAACCTAGGACGTTGTCCCATGTCCCTCCTCCGTGAAACCCCTTGGCAGTAAGTTTGTGTTTTCTATCAAGCTTTGTTCCGATAGGTCCATAGACCGTTATAAGGCTCGGTTAGTGGCACTTGGCAACAAACAAGAATATGGTCTTGACTATGATGAGACCTTCACACCGGTCGCCAAAATGACCACTGTCCGAACTATCCTCGCCCTTGCTGCATCCCAATCTTGGCCCTTACATCAAATGGATGTCAAGAACGCTTTCCTACACGGTGATCTCAAGGAAGAAGTTTACTTGAAACTTCCCTCTGGTATGCCTACTTCCTCCCCTAATGTTGTTTGCAAACTGAAACGTTCTTTGTATGGTTTGAAGCAGGCACCTAGAGTATGGTTTGAAAAGTTTCGATCCACTTTGCTTGGTTTTTATTTCACTCAAAGTCAGTATGACTCCTCCCTTTTTCTACAAAGGACATCCATGGGTATCGTTGTCCTCCTTGTTTATGTGGATGATATCGTCATCACCGGCTCTGACTTGGAGGCAATCTCTACAGTTTAGACTTTGTTGCATTCTACATTCCACATGAAAGACCTTGGCCAGCTCACCTATTTCTTGGGTTTAGAGGTGCATCATCAGCCTCACGATCTCTTCTTGCATCACCACAAGTATAGTCAGGATCTGGTACAGTTAGCTGGCCTCACCAACACTACTTCCGTTGACACCCCCATGGAACTTAATGTGAAATATCGACGTGACAAAGGGGAGCTTCTTGAGGACCCTACTATCTATCGGAAGCTGGTTGGTAGTCTTATCTATCTAACCATTACCCGACCAGACATCTCTTATGCTGTTCACACTGTCAGCAAATTCATGCAAGCCCCAAGGCATCTTCATCTATCTACCATCCGCCGCATCATTCGCTACATTCTTGGCACACATAGTCATGGCTTATTCTTCCCTAAAGGTTCTTCACTTCAGCTACAAGCCTACAATGACGCTGATTAGGCCGATTGCCCAGACACCAGGAAATCTACTACTGGCTGGTGTATGTTTCTTGGTGATGCCCTTCTCTCTGGGAAATGCAAGAAGCAGGACCACGTCTCCAAATCATCTACTGAGGTAGAGTACTGACCCATGTCTGCTGCATGCTCCGAGATCATTTGGCTACGTGGTCTCCTCACAGAGCTTGGTTTCATTCCAGTTCATCCTACTCCCCTACATGCTGACAACACTAGTGCCATCCAAATTTCTGCCAACCCCGTCTATCACGAGCGCACCAAGCACATTGAGGTTGACTGTCACTCAATCAGGGAAGCCTATGATCATCAGGTTATCACCCTTCCACATGTCTCCACTACTCTGCAGATCACAGATATCTTCACCAAATCCATGACATGTCAGCGCCATCATTTCCTTGTTAGCAAATTGATGCTTGTCGATTTACCAGCATCAATTTGACGGGGGATGTCAAAGGAAATAACTACACGCTTAATGCCAGCAGATTGATAGCTTTGACAAATTGATAGCGGATTGACAGCCTTGACTTATACAGATTTAATACAAGCAGATTCTTTCCTTAATTAAGATATACTAGCTGTAGGCTATAATTAGATTGATGTATATACGGTAGGTTAGCTGTTTTTCAGGGCTGAAGATCAACCTGTGTTCTTTCCTAATTAACTCGTATTCTATCCATATAATGGAGGATTCTCCATGAATAGAGATATACTTTTCAGAAAGAACTCTAAATTGTCACAAGTAATCTTAATAGTAAGTGTTAATTAATGAATAGATATGAAGAATTACTTGCCTTGACAAAGTTGTTGAAATATGCGGAGTTACTCTTTATATGACTATTAGCCCTTAATTTGATCACAAACTTTCCTTATGTGTTTCAGAGAAAAACTTGGATAATCAAGATGATCCACTTGATGAGCTAACCGATTGGATCCCGGGCATGAAAAATGTTAGGCTCATAGAAATCTCTTACCATCCTAATGAAATAATGTTTGATTTCATGGGATCAGAAGCACAAAACTGCTTGAAATCCTCTGCAATCATCTTCAACACATTTGACAAATTCGAACACCAAGTGCTAGAAGCAATCTATTAGTATGAAATTGTCTTGGCATTTTCTAGAACTTAGTATAGGTTTGGAAGTGTCATTTAGCTAGATGGTTGAAGCAAAATTGTTGTCTCTGATTTCCAGAAACAGCATGATTTAAACAACTTAGCAATCCCCGAATTCTAGAATTGTAACTTAACACGTCTGAGACATTTGATCTGAAGGGTAAGACATGTCATTTTTCATGCACTCATAATAGGAACGTTTTTGGGAATCTAATATGATTTTATTTCTTTGATCTTCCTTTATTTTAATCAATTATAGAATCCTTTTAGGAGTGCATCTCATTTGTATTTCCTTGGGTCTCAAGGGTAATTTTGCTTTGTATTGGAAAGTATCTTTGATTGGCAATCACTGTTTTAATCAGATCAATGTGTCTAAAAGGTTGGGATATTCTTGGAATTAATTCAAGAATATTAGGAATCTTGATAAAGTGATTGTGAATATCCTTCTTGGAGTTCAAGTGAGTTTTATACAGAATAGGAGTTCAAGTGATTGTGAATATCATTGATTTTATGTCAAGCATTCAGTTGTGGAGATTTTGTTTTGAACGTAGGTTTTCTTCCTTGTGAAGAAAACCACTTATATAACGAGGCTTTGCTTCTTTCTTCATGGTGCTTTAACGATCATATTTTCAGTCCATAAACTTGGAAAGTTGAAGTTTTATTTAAGATAAACCATCAAGTGTTCCGAGTTTAGAGTAGGATTTCATTTGTTAAATCTCATGCAATTTCTTTTGAGTTGTAATAGGTGTTTTGTCTAGGAAATGCCAAAGGGGGAGATTGTTAGTATGAAATTGTGTTGGCATTTCCTAGAACTTAGTATTGGTTTGGAAGTGTCATTTAGCTATAGGGTTGAAGCAAAATTGCTATATATGATTTTCAGAAACTGCAGGATTGAAACAGCTCAGCAAATCCCCGAATTCCAGAATTGTGACTTAACACGTATGAGCCATTTGATCTGAAAGGTAAGACATGTCATTTTTTATGCAGTCATACTAGTAACCTTTTTTTGGAATATAATATGATTTTATTTCCTTGTTCTTCCTTGATTTTAATCAATTATAATCCTTTAGGAGTGCATCTCATTTAGGCATATTTTTCAATATCTTTTGTTTATTCCTTGTTTCCTTTTATTATTAAATTCTTCTTGTCTCTCAAGTATCTTTGATTTGTATCATGTTTTGGCTACTTGGAAATCATGTTTCAATCATATCACAATATCAAGGAGTCAAGATACCCTTAATAGTTGACTAGGCATATAAGGATTCATTTGATGTTGTGATTGATTAAAATCTTCCTTTCTTAAATATCTCCTTTACTATTGGTTGAACTACATGTGACCAATCTTTAGAATAGGAAAGAGACCTTCATGATTTTCTGTCAAGCGGAAATTGGAAATTTGGTTTTGAACATGTTTTCTTTCTTGTAAAGAAGAAGTCTATAAAATAAGACCTTTGTCTTTCTTGTTTTTCAGAGCTTTCACGATCATATTTTCAGTTCGTAAACTTTGGAAAGCTGAGTTTTTATTTGAGATCAATCATCAAGTGTTCCATGTTTACTTGGCGATTTATATAAACAGTTTTATCATTCATATTGCATTCATTTGCATGTTCGGTGACTCATACGGTTGAGGGCACCAAGACCGTTGTGGCGGTTTTTCTTCGGTGAGCTTGAATCAATCATGACCAGTATCGGATTCAACATAAGGAGAGTTGGAAGAACTCCGGCGAGCTTGAAGCAATCGTGACCAATATTGCGTTCAACATAAGGAGTGTCAAAAGATCATCCCGTGACAAAAGTTGAGTTACGAAGAAGTCGGTAAACATGATCTAGAATGTGTTTAGAATAAGTGTGTGGGTACTTATTGTAATTATCATTCTATAGTGGATTTATTTTGGACTGAGGAGTCCCGTTGATTTTTCTCAGAGGTGGGGTTTTACCATGTAAAATACTTTCTGTGTTTTTCTTTGCTTTTACGTTTTGAACTGTACAGGATTGATACATCGTATATCGTAATACTCTTGACTGCTCAAAACGCAAACTTTACGCTTTTGGTGTTTTGAGCCATCCTATAGGTTTTCAATATGATGTAGGGTGAATAGTATTATTGATATTGCTCCGTGGATATTATTTGACGTTAGATGAATATTATTATTCATGGGATTAAACTTGAAATATTTTTGTTATTATCTGTATTACTATTTTGCAGAGTTTGATAATGTTTGAATTGCATTACATATGCATCATAATTATAGTCGTGTGTTGAGTCGGTGTGTGTGTGTAGGTTGTTTAAGGTATATCTAAGGGGTGGGAGAAGGCCTTAGATATGTCTGAGTTTTAAAAAAAAAATTGTGGAATATATTCAGGTGACGGGAGCAAGGCTTGAATTTATTGAGGTGAAGGGAGCAGAGCCTCTAATGAAAAGTGAAAGTTGAGAAATTCGTAAACAAAAGAAAGATGGGTTAAGGGACGGATGGGTATTAGTTCATATTTTAGGGTATTAAGAGCCACAGTGGTAAAATGCATGGTATGAGACATGCAGGTTTGTTGACCTAGGGTATGAATTAGTGGGATTAGAAGGGAGTGAGTTTATGGCATCACTGCATATGCAAATTTATTTATCTTGTCTGATTGCATAATTTATATATCTTGTGTTGTTTGATGCATGACACTTTGATTAACTGTGCTGACCTTGAGGGGTTTGATGGTACTCTACTGGGCATTAGAATGCTCATACCCTAATAGATTGTGCAGGATTTAAGACGAAGTTTGAGGAAGCAGGTTTCACTAAGCTGCTAGGCTTTTGTTGTTGATTTATGTAAGTAGTCAACCGCTTAATAAAGATCTTAGTGTGTATTTAAGTACGAGCTACTGTGACTCTGATTTTTGTAATGTTAAGTAAATTTGTTTTATTTGTGGCTCTATTTCTCATCATATTATGGTTGTATAATTTTATTCTTATGACTATGGTATGACTCCACCCATGATTCGAGAATATTCCTTATTTTCAAATTGGGTCGTGACGTAACCTAATTAAGGTGATCATCAAAGGAAGCAAACACATATTATATTATAATTTAGCAAAAAAGAATTTATCAACAACATTTAGACATTCATAAACTCAAAGCATATCAAAACAAAAGTGTAATCACGTTTAGGGCTTCAACCTAATCCCTAGAAAAATAAGAAATAACATTGAAACTAAGAAAATACAAGAAAGAAATAAAATGAAAGAAACTAAAACAATGAGGAGAAAGAGAATTGCAACTTCAACCCCTTGGATCTTTGCCTCAAGGCTCCCCAAGGTTCTCTCCAATTATCATGTCATTTTTCCCTTTCTTTGTTTGCTCCTTGCTCTCCTGCTTCAAAAATCAGAAATTGCAAAGTGTAGAGAATGATTCTTCCAACTGCCCCTTAGCTACCAAGAGGTGTGGAAACAATTAGAAAGGGAGATGATACCAAAAGAGGGGTAAAAGAGACCCAAACAGAATTTCAGAGTTAGTATCAATGCTAGATCGGTTTGTGAGGTAATACTTTTTCAATTGAGATAAGTTTCATGAAGAGATTCACCGTATCCAAGCACTAGAACATTCTGATATAAGGCCAAGAAGTTGACCTACGAAAATGAGCAAAAACATATTTTATATTCAATAATTCACTTTTAGCTCACATTTATTCGAACCAAGGAAAATTCTATAAAAAAAAAACAAAAAGGAAGAAAAAAAACTATAAAGTGTTAAGAACTAACTCAAAACATTGGCTGAATGGCATGATAAATCATGTATAAAATGAATCCAACAATTGCCGAACCAATTACAATATAATAATTTGGTTCAGTTCAATTTTGACAAAAGTCAAGAAATATCATTCCAAACCAAACCAATTTATGACGATTTGGTTCAGTTGGTTTGACCGGTTTGGGCCTAAGCCGAATTCTCTTTCCTTTTGCATTTTTTCAACATTGTTAGCCCACAACCAACAAATTTACAACTTGCTCCATACTTAATTTTTTTTATAGTACGAACCATCCTAAGCTCAACATGCCATAAAAACTTCAAATTTCAAAAACTAATTATAATATAACTCAATTCAAATATCCATATATAGTTATTACCTAATTAGAGTATTAAATATGTAAATTAATGTAAATAAATAAATATATACATAAATGGTCCGATTTGATTTAGGGCGGTTTTACAAAATTCAAAACCAAACCAAACTAAATCATATATGATCCAATTCGATTTTTAAATCATTTGAACATTTTTTTTGATCAAAATCAAACCAAACCGATAATTACGATTTAAATCAATCGATTTCATTGGTTCGGCCTAACAAAAATTACAACTAGACTAGCTGAAACAAAAATGGCCTAACATATTTAATAAACCCATTACCCAAATATCACAAAAAGTAGAATAGAAACTCCCAAAAAGGAATTCCAAAATTCCCATATGTATTTGACTAACCCTCTCTGCCAGATTAACCTGCATGTGTTTTTACTAAACCCTCTCTATCTGTTAGGTCTGTACTATTTTACTTTGACTCTTACTTCTGAAGCAATCAAAGTAAGAATGTCGCTATACATTTTGTGCTTTAATCCTAATAATACCCATTCCCTAATTTGCACTTGTTTGTTTCATCTATTTTAATCAAATCAACAAATAAACAATGCAATTGTTCTTTTGTTCTTTTTCATCCCCACGCCACGTGTTTGTTCCTCTTAGTGCGCACCACAAATTTTAAAAGAAGGGCCGAGTTGTATTCGTTTGTTGTTTATGATTCTCAAAATCGCACGAACGGCCGTATTCTATGTAGCTACAATATTTATATTTTTGGTAAGAAAATGTGCCCTTCAATAACAATGATGTAAAATTAATTACTCCTCTAATGTGACCGGAGTCATTCATTTCTTGGAAGCTAGCGGCATAGAAAAGAAACTAACACATGAGAGTTCTTACACGCACTGGTTTCCATTGGTAGGCAGGGGCGGCCATATAGGGCAAGGTAGGCAACCACCTACTCCATTTTTTTCCATAAAAAAATAACCTATATCTAATCATACACATTCCCAGCCTGCCCATGTCAGCCCATGTGATTATCTGAAGTATTAGTGAAATGGGCAATTTTATTGTTATTGACACATCACTTGTATATTTGTAAACTGTAATTTTTGTTTGCTTTTGACAAAAGTGACTCCAATATCAGTATCAAGTGCCGAAGAGGCAAGGCTTGGCGCATTTTCTATAAATGGCACAAGAGCAAAGTTGGCTTTCACCACACAGGTCTTGCTTATATTGGTGAAGAGAGATGGGTTCAATAGGAGAAGCAACCAAAAAACTACATGCGGTTTGTGTCCCTTACCCAGCTCAAGGCCATGTTAACCCCATGATGCAATTAGCCAAGCTTCTTCACTCAAGGGGCTTCCACATAACCTTTGTCAACACAGAGTTCAACCACAGGCGCCTTATCCGGTCCAAAGGCCCGGACTCCGTCAAGGGCTTGCCCGACTTCCAGTTCGAGACCATACCAGACGGGCTGCCTCCTTCGGATAAGGATGCAACCCAAGATGTTCCAGCCTTATGCGACTCAACCAGGAAAACCTGTCTAGGTCCATTCAAAGAGCTTGTCACTAAGATCAACTCCTCGTCTCAAGTGCCACAAGTTACTTGTATAGTTGCAGATGGTGTCATGGGATTTGGGCAAGCTGCTCAGGAGTTAGGCATTCCGGAGGTCCAGTTTTGGACTGCCTCTGCTTGTGGCTTCGTGGGTTACTTGC
>BJCG01001236.1:0-66935 GCA_005406145.1 Prunus yedoensis | reverse complement strand
GGAATTGGGCATCCTAATTCCCAAGATATGCTCTAGCTAACCTATAAGTTTGGGTAAAATCAATACCTTAAGGAATACGCATTATCAATCCACGTATACCTTCTAGATCATCCCTATGAGCAATAGTTGGTTTTTGTATATTTTATGCTCAATGTTTATTAGTTTAGAAGATTGAGAATCTTTCTAAACCTTTTCTTTAATACCTTGATGTGTGTGTGTGTGTGAGAGAGAGAGAGAGAGAGAGAGAGAGAGAATGGGCTTGCATGGTTTGACAACCCGATTGGGACGGTAAACACCATCAAGATACTAGTCATTAGCAAGAAAACTAATCTACAAGATACTTGTTTCCCAAAGTTTGATTTTGTTTCCTACCGTTCTTTTATGATTCTTCTATGAAGTTACTTGTTCAACATTCTTTTGGGACATACTTAACCATTTTTTTTAACTTGAATTTCTGCAACTGGTGTGTTTATGAAGGAAAACCCTTGGATTTAATGGTTGGTAGAAGAGAAGCACAGTAGTCTCACCAGAAACTTTGGCAATAGGTTGCTTAACTTGTTCAAGGAGATCGTTGGGTTACATACGCACCAAAGTCATTGTGGAGACATCTCGATCCTAGGAGAGGTACTTCGTCGTACTACAATCCCATACGATCTGTAAGGATATTTATTTCCATTTGGTTTAGACACTATCGTTTGTATTAAAAAAAACAAAACAAAAACAAAAAGCAAACCAATCCGAATGCACATTTACTATATATGTTTCTTTGCAATCTAAGGAGATTTTTCATATTGCTGTGTCATTTCATATCTTATCATTGTATCCGTGCTTCATACGGTAGAGGCCAACAAAAGATCTTTTTGTGTGCTCCTGCAAGAAAATTTATGAATCCAATAGTATTCAAATCCTTCATATATTCCATGATTAAAATGAATTACATGCTAATGTTTTTTTAAGGACTTTTCATTCATTAATTCCAATCCTTCATGTACTACAACAAAGTACAATCACATCTCCAAAGAAATTTGCACCGACTTATCAGATCTTGCTGGCAAATACGACATTGGTTTCCCTTAACCCTTGGTAAGTTTTTCTTTGACTTTATGTTGATAGATAACATGCTAAAATCTTAAATCTTTTTTTTTTTTTAGGTCAGGATGAAATCTTGAATCTTTAGTTTTTGGAAATAAATAGATCTCCAAGTAAGGAAAATATGAGCAGGCAAACACGACAACCTTTTTTGTTTTTATATCAAAGTTAGGAAGGAAGAAAAGATTTCTCACAACACTACGAAAATTACGTTCGCTATATATCAATTTGGGATGTCTAAAATTTGGAAGAAAAAAATGCCGCCTGTTGTGTTATTTTCCTTGATTCACGTATCTTTCCAATCTTTTGGATAAAAGCTAATGATTTAAAAGTGAACTCACTGATCAAACTGTCACATAATTAAAACATGGAAAGTTCAACATTGCTGCAGAAGCAGACTAAATAACCAGTGGGCAGTAGCACCTAGTAACCCCCTCAAATTCACGTAGACGACTAGATGGGCACAAAACAAAACAAAAGAGGCCAAATAAATCAACGGTCAATTTTCAAAACAGGGTGGCGTGGAAGGACATGCAACCTCGGATAGCGACAGTATGCTAGATCGATTCGGAAAGTTGAATGAGACGTCGCCGTTCAGGACAAAACCATAGAAGTGGACTGAAAAACTGCTTTCCATTAACAACACAAATAAAGAGAGAGGATTTTAATGAAATATCGTTATTAATTAGGTGTTAATCGTTTTATTAGTCCCTAAATTTAGACCCAATTTGCCTTTGAGTCATTCAATTTCCAAAATCATTCCCATGATCCTTCAACTTCAATTTCGTTAAATAGTCCTGCCATCAATTTTGTATTAAATTGATTAAAATATGAATAAAAAATTAAAATTAAAACTCACTCTCTCTCTCTCTCTCTCTCCAGATTTCTGATCCCCCCAAACTTTTTTTTTTTGGTTGGTTTTTTATTTGATTTTTTTATTTGTTCTTTTACAGCTATAATTTTTTTCTTATATTTTTTGTTTTAATCTAAAAATACCATTTTACTCCTGCATTTAACAAGAAAAGTTAACAAATTCGACGACCGGACCATTTGTCCTACCGAAAGTAAAGCTAAAAGACCACGAGAACGTTTTAGAAATTGAGCGACTCAAATACAAATCGGGTCTAAATTTAGAGACTCATAAAATGATTAACACAATTAATTTATGCGTTATAATGTGAGTAGATGATTACATGTTGATAAAACTAGCGTTCACATGGAAACGTTGTGGACGCAAGCACGGTCAATTTCTTTTGACTTTATAGCATCTTTTTGCGGGACCAATCTGTCAATTATATGACCTAGATAGATGAGTTTTTAGGGACCATTCATGCATATGGTTGAATTTCTCATCCGTGCATGATATTAGATTTTTTTTTCTTCTTATAAATCTTTACTTTTTGAATCAACATACTTACCAATTAGACAGACATTCCTCTTTTTATCCCATCTCTTCTCCTCTTGTTCTTATTAACTTTTTTTTTTTTTTCAAGATCCTCCTTGATAAAATTTATGACTTCGCCACTTATCACACACACACTTTATGTCGTGGTGAGAGTAAATGAAAAAATGAACTATGATTATGTTAGGTTTGGATTCCACTCCTTAAAAAAAGAAAAAAAAAAAATCGTATTCAAATGAGATTTTAAATTGTTACAGAGAACATATTTGTTTTTAGGAAAATTAGTTTTCAAGGAGCTGAACCTAGCTTTATTCTGTATTTTTTATTTATCTCCTTAAAAGAAACAGGGTAGGCGGCCATATTTAAATTAGTGACAGTACGTAGTGGGCACTATTTATTTTTTTTGTCTTAATCTTCAACAAAAAGAAATGGAAAGTTAGCTATATAGCTTTAGGCTATCTAAGTAAGCAAAGATGTTCTTCTTTCGCTAAACTCAATAAAATTGAACATTCTTTATTAATTTTCATAATAAACTATTGGTTTCGCATGGTGTAATATATTTCGTGGGTTTCACCTATCCTTGATTGATCCTTTAATATTGTGGATTTTGAAAAGTACTGTATGAAACTCATTTCGATCTCTTTTTGCCATTCGCCTCTTAGGATGGGTGAGTGGTATTCATCTTACGTTCACGTGCAATCTGAAGTGATTAGGACACTTCACTTATATCTAAGTGAGGTGGTTATACAGACCTGCACGTAACTCTCGTTTACTTACAAACATTTCTAGTATTTTATTGAAGAATTCTAACATCTCCAAAAATTGTTTTCTAGCTCCTGCTGATAAGGGGTCAACGGGAGAGAAATGTCCGAAATGATAAGCAAACAAGTTGTCTGCTAAAATTGCTTTCTGAACATATCAGCAATTTGCTTGAGCGAAAATAAAGAGTGCAAATTGACATGCGTGCATGTTCAGAAAGTTCAATTGGTCAAAAAAGACTGCAATCTATCCAGCTGCCATTTAGAACTCTATTCTTTTGGCGGCCCTCTCTCCATGCCGTCGGCTTTTATAGCAACTAGTGCCTTTTCATGGAAGCAATTTTATTCCTAGTTAAGACAATTACTTGAAAATCAAAATCCAAGCGCAGTAAAAGTTTTGTAGGGTAACACAAGAGCCTATCACTACAGCTTTTTAGAATAGAGATTCGAATTCCGATGCAAAGCAGAGGACACATTCACTCTAGCCAACTAAGCCTTTATTTACTTCGGAATATTTATTAAACTACAAACTGTTTAAATATTAAGCGCATCTTAACAACTTGAACTTTTATTAGTACTTTCCATGACAAATTAATCCTGAAATTGAGGGAAAAAAAAATCCTATAGTCAAATGCTATAAATGTCTAAGAATTATAGAACAATTATGTTACTTTCTTCACACATTCTCGATTTTGTCATATATAGATTACTACGTCAGGAGATTGGTACAACAAAATTAACATAAGGAAAAAAAAAAAAACACTATTAACTTGTCATTGGTGGAGCCCGGGAAATTAGTGGGCTAGCTGGAGAAAATTTGAAAAAGTTATATGTTAAGCTATTTTGGTTGGATACCGAGGTGGTACTCCTCCTTCATGCGCATCACAATTGACACTATGCAAAAATAAAAAAAATAAAATTTCTTCACACATGTTACATTAGTATTAACATAAATATAAGAGTTCCTACTTACATGACAAATTTTCCTTCTGGATTTAAAAATGAAAATTACATTTTATTTTTCCTGGTTTGGATTCATCGAAGAGCTTCCAGATTGAACATGGGTGAAAGGATATCTTTCTTAGAGGCCCTTTTTTTTAATAAAATAAGTTGGGGTGGGGGACATGACAATGAAAGGCCATGGCTCTATGCAAATAAAAATATATATTTAAAAGCGAGGTTTGAAAAAATGGATTTCTAAAGACTTAAGAACGGATCACTTAGGTCACCATCCAAGCTGTCTTACATCAACCAAGCAATAGGCTCCATTGGACTCGGCTCATTAAGCGGCTTCTTAAGCCGCTGATCTGGTTAGTTTAACTTAAAGTAGTAATTTTGAAAAGCTTATTACAACTTATGCTTAAGACAAGAGGGCTCGTTTGTTATAAAGAACTGTCTAGGTATGGACTATGTTTAGGAATTGTCTTGCTTAGTCTAATTTGAATAACACTTATCCTATATTTGGTGTATGCTTGAAATAGAACTAGATTTTTAATTTTTTCCAAACTATCTATATATATGTATGTATGTATAAATACATATATTATGTATATGTGTATACATGTATATATATATATATATATATATATATATATATATATATATATATATGTGTGTGTGTATAGGTGTATAATATTATAATATACATATATACACCTGTATACACATATATATTATATATTACTAGCCTTTTTGCATGCGCCTCCTCGCCTGTGAGGGATATTTTTTAAAAAAATTTAAATTTATTTTAGAATTAAAAAGATAATGGGTAGTTGTGTTCCATAAAAATATGATCTATTATCTAATTTTCTTTTAATTTTAATTTTTACTATGAAAAAGTGTGAATTTACCATATTATCCTCATTTAATTAATAATTTCAATTCTTAATGTTTGCATTAACTAAGTGTATTTTCTGGTATTTTGAATGTTCATCACCATTCTCTGCCTTTTGCTTTATATATATAGATAATACACACACACCCACACACACACACACACACATATATATATATATATATAAAGAAAAGGCAGAAAATGGTAAAATATTCAAAATACCAGAAAGTGCCCTTGGTTAAGGCAAACATTAACAATTGAAATTATTAATTAAATGAAGATAATATGGTAAATTCACACTTTTTCGTATTAAAAAAATTAAAATAAATAAATAAATAAATCAGGTAATGGATCCTATTTTTATGGAACACAACTAACCATTATCTTTTTAATTCTAAAATAAATTTAAATTTTTTAAAAAAATCCTCTCACAGGCGCGAAAGCGCGTGCGGAGAGGCTAGTAATATATAATATATAGGGTATGTTATAATAATAATATACATGTGTATACATGTATATATGTATATTATAATATAATATATGTGTATATAGGTATATAGGTATATATATGTATATTATAATATAATATACATATGGGTATGTTATAATAATAATAGATGATATACATGTATTTACGGTTATATATTATACATATAATGTATATGTGTACATACGTGTGTATATGTATATTATAATACATACATGGGTATAATATATATACGCTATATGTATATATACATATATATATCTATATTTTATATTATATATATATTTATATATATATATCTATATATATATTTATATCTATATATATGTATATAATATATATTCACATATATACACGTATGCTATTATTATAATATTATATGTATATAGGTATATGGGTATATTAAAATAATAATATATGTGTATATATGTCTATATATATTATATATGTATATATTCATGTATACAGAGAGCTTCCATTGAGGGATCCCTCAAATAAGCTTATTTGAGGGACACCCCTTGTAAGGCCCCACTCCGGATTGTATTTCACTAATCCAAACCGTCTATTTTGTAGATACTCATTCAAAGATCATCTCTACAAAAATCACTTGAATCCGATATCATTTGACTACTCAATTGTGTTATTGAAATTTGAGTACTTTCTTGATGCATCGTTGTTCGTTGATTTTGTAGGACACAATTGGATATCGAAACGGTTTCCGATTTGTCTAATTTTTTGTAAGGATGATCTATGAATGAAGACCTAAAAAATAGATGGTTTGGATCATTGAGAAAAAAATTGTAGGGTACCCTAAAGGGCGTCCCTCAAATAAAATAATTTGATGGATCCCTCAATAGAAGGGGACTGTTCATGTATATATGTACATTATAGTATATGTGTATGTAATAATAATAATAATAATAATAATAATAATAATAATAATAATAATAGTAATATATATTATTAGTATTACAACATAATATATGCATTTTATACATTGGTGAGCATGGGACTAGTTAATCCTCCCTTTCCATACGGGTATAGTAGTCCCTCTCAAGGATGTGTTTTTGGTGGGTCCGGTATTAGCAATCCCATCTAAGACTAGGATTAGATGAAACAAACATGGTATGGAATTTAGTTCAAGCCAGGCCAGGCCAAGCCAAGCTTGTGTAACAAACGACCCCGGAGTGTGCATGGGGAGCTTGGTGAGTTAGAACTTGCCCATGCTTGTTCAAATTAGTTATACAAGCTTCTATTTTTCTTTTAAACAAAAAAGATGATTATAAGAAGGAAGGATCCGCCTCGGATTCCTAAATTCCACACATCATACTTAATTTTACAAGCCATAAAAATTGAAAATTTTTATAACTGTTTATACCATTGATCGGTTAGTTATTTCGCGACACGTGTATAACGGAACTTACCGAAGGGCCCATAGAGCTTAGTCAACAGCACTGAACTATTTAGTTGACCATTGGTAGAGTAACCCTTCGACAACCCTACCATGCACAGACAATAGCAAGTAAGCCTTCGGCAACACACTTGTCGATCCGGCTCAAAGAAGGCACATGTTTCGCGAGGCTGGACAGTGGATACGTAGCAGCCTCTCAGGCAATGCCCAGAGTCCTACATCGAAATCCCACTCAAGATACACACCTCCAAAAGTCTATAAATAAGGGCACAAGTCCCCAAAATGAGGTACAAATTCATTCGACTACTTAGCCCTTACTCTTCCCAAATTGCTATTCACTTCATTCTTGAGCTAATTGAAGCATTGGAGAGCCTTTGGCTAATACCACACTGGTGCCCTAGGCCTCTCTATTGCTTTTTGTCTGGCAGATTCTCTTCATTTGCCGAAGAGCAAAAGGGGCCGAAGGTGACGCAATATTTCTAAGTTGGGCCCAAAAGTGCTCGACTATTTTTGTGCAGCAACAATAACCAAATAGATGGTTGAGATGTATGTCATAGATTTCCTTTCTTTTTTATTAACCAAGTAAGAAATTACAAAGAAGATCCTCAAGGAAGCTTTAAACTAAACTGATCAAAATACAACCGATGTAAAACATCAGAAGGAATATGATCAAACCATGAATTCACCGGGCTAAATCTCAGTGAATTCAAAACAACTATGTTGAACAACCATGAAATAGGTATTATTTAGATGGAACATCTTAGAAATAATTTTTCTTAGAAGAAAACAGCAACAGCCTTTTTTTCTTTCTAATTAAGCCTTTTGGCTAGATTACTCCGCATTATATTAAGTTAGGTAGGCATAGGAATTTTCTACGTTTTATTTTATTTTTTCTTTTTTTATAACAAGAAATGATATTCCATTATACCATAAAACAGTACAGAGTAAGTTTAAGTTTAAAAATATATATATTTAGAAGGGTAAATTGGATGCCTATGCCAGAGTTTATTCGATCCTACGTGATCGTTAGTGGAGGCGAACCAGATTGTCTTAATTTTGATGTTAGACCGCTATGTTATTGTAATCGCCCTTTGTGGCTAATTTGTTTTGGTCCCTTGTGGCTAATGGCTTTTTTGGCTGAATTATGAATGCAATCCTAGAATTTCTCAAAAACAAAAGAAGGGTAAATTGGATCCTTTTTAAATAAAAACCGAAAAAAGTTGCTGGGTCAAAATAGTCACACTCTTGATAAAATTCAAATCCATCAATTAAAATCCCGCCGGCCCTGAACCCTAGTTATTCATTGTATGAGCTTATACTAGCTAAACATCCAAGGTTAAGAGGTCAATTTATTTATTTCTATTGCAGAAGATTCCAAGAACAAACATAAAAATAATAATAATAATAAACAAGATCACATCTAGATTTGATCACATATATTTTTATATCTTCTGCCGAGAATTTCTAAAACATTAATCCATTTGTCGCGCATGGTATTGAATCCATGTGCAGGCGTTTCATCTATGCCTGTTGTTGATCAGCGGCAGATCAGGCAAATCTTTATTATAAAATTAATACTATGATGCAATGCAAGCTATAATTTTTTTTTCTTTTGTTAATGTGCAGAAACAAAACTCGCAGATCGATTGGTGTCCAAAAATTAGTGTTCTAATATTTTTAATTTCAATTGGGAACCTTGGTAATATTTATTCAGGTAGCAGACAAACTCATCTCAGAATATGATGGCGTCTGATCCTAGGTTGATTCTCAATGTTTTATTTATTTATTTATTTCCCTTCTCTTTCTGACACACTTCATACTAACTCCAAATTTAAAAACTCAATTGAACAATGAACATCTCTTGTGGCTCTTCTTTCCTTTCTTAGTATAATAATGTCAAGATTCTGAATTAGGGTTGCAGTTGATTAATTATATATAATCTTAATTAGGTAACAACAAAGAGAGTAACAATTTATTTAATGGTCTTGAGGCTTGTGCCAATGGCTACGTTCCTCGATGACATCCTGGGGATGTTTGATTCTTCACGAGTTTATTCTCATAATTTTGACATTCAGACCAATAAAAGTGCAGGTCTTACATGTACATTTGTTCATTGGGTGGAATCCTATTTATCCCACTGACAGAATCTATGTATGTAGTTTGAGTTTGGAACCTAGAGGGTGTAAGTAAATTATTGATTAAAAAAGAAGAAAAAAGAAGAGTAGCCTGCAAATTCTGAACGAGAACGACATGCCCGAATCAGTTTGAAAAATTACTTTGGATATAAAAAAATATGTAACCAATGGTTGTAAGTGCAAATGTTGTTGTTCACCGGTTAGATTTAAATGTTGTTTATAGTTTTTGGTTATAACACTAACCATTGCAGTAACACGTACGCCAGCTTGTGATTTAAACGTATACTAAATCCATTTAATGACTTTTAATGCTAGTCTTTATAAGTGAAAGAGTTAAAACCCTAATTGATCTCATCTTTATTCCATCTTTATAGTCTTATAGCATTTGCATCGTTATCCTCTTTGGTGCATTTTCCCTCTCTCTCTCTGTCTTTCTCAACGGCGATTCATCGCTTGCCTCTCTCCGTCTTTTCCTCTCCCCTCTATCTTAGTCATGCCAACCCTACTTCCTCCCTTTTTTGCAGCTTAGATCTAGCATGCTTCGAGGCTTAGCAACCGCATAGCCTTGCAGAGTTCTCAAGTACTTTAAGGGAATCAAGATGTCGTTTCCCAAGTACTTAAAGGGAATCAAGAAGTTTGGGATCTTGTTTGAAAGACAACAAGGAATGACATGTGTGTTGGGATATGTGGATTCATATTATGCAAGAGCCTTAGACAATAGGAGGTATACTACAAGGTATGTCTTCACTTGTGGTGGATATCCGATTAGTTGGAGAATTGTGCTACAATCAGTATGTGCCTTATTTACTACAGAAGCAAAGTATATGACATTAATTGAGGCTTCTGTTCGCGCTAAAACTAGACGGGTATAGTAAGTAGGCCAACTTAAAGATGAGGTGGATGCTGAAGGTAAGGACCCTTAGTGTATGAGAGCATTCGGTAAGTAAATAGGCATGCATATATAAGACAAATGTACATGGTTCACCCGAATAATGGGCTATGTCCACGGAGAAGTATGTTCTCATTACGATAATGTGAGTATACATTGCACATAGGTTTAAACTCAAGGAGAAGAGGAAGAATACCGAAGGCTGAAGGCCGAAGACCGAAGACTGAAGGTCGAAGGCTGAAGATCTGATTGAAGGCCAATGTTCCGTGGGCTTGTAAATGGGCTCATGAGTAAGCCCATGAGGCCCAAGTAGCCTACCTCACTCTCCTCTTTCTTGAAGGGGAGAGGTCTCCTTTTATAAGGAAGGGAAGTCAAACAATATGGTAGAATATTTTCAGATATATTTCATTCTCCAAAAGGAGGTATTTATAATAAGGTTACAAACCCTAGTAGGGTTAGACAAGGAAAACAAGTGGTATCCTAATTACATAATATCTATACAAAAGGAAAAATAAAACCCAAATAGAATAGGATATACTCTACTTGCCAACACTCCCCCTCAAGTTGGAGCAAAGACGTCACGCATGCCCAACTTGTCAAGCGAGTTGAGAAAGATACTTGTAGAAACAGCTTTCGTAAGAACATCAGCTAACTGATACTCTGAACGGATAAAGGGGAAGGACACAATCTCCGCATCCAACTTTTCTTTAATGAAATTTCGATCAACCTCCACATGCTTTGTACAGTCATGTTGTACAGGATTATGAGCAATTGCAATCGCAGCCGTATTGTCACAATATAAATCCATGGGTTTATTAGGCCCAAAAACAAGGTCTTTCAACAATCTCCTCAACCATAGTAACTCAGATACACCATGAGCCATTCCCCGATACTCAGCCTCAGCACTGGATCTAGACACCACCTTTTGTTTCTTGCTCCTCCATGTAACAAGATTGCCACCCACAAACATAAAATACCCAGATGTCGAACGCCTATCTGTGGCTGAACCTGCCCAATCAGCATCTGTATACCCTTCTACATTTGTATGGCCATACTTGGAGAAAATTAACCCCTTGCCAGGAGTTACTTTCAGATACCTTAAAATACGAGTCACAGCCCCCATATGATCTACACTAGGAGAGTGCATAAACTGACTTACTATATTTACAGCATAAGCAATATCTGGACGAGTATGAGCCAAATAAATCAACTTCCCCACAAGTCGTTGATAACGTTCTTTATCAGTCGGAACTTGATCGGGGTATATCCCCAACTTATGATTCTGCTCACTAGGGATATCAATCGGTTTACAATCCAACATTCCAGTTTCTGCAAGTAAATCCAAAACATACTTTCTTTGGGATAGAAAAATACCATGTTTAGATCTGGCAACTTCAATCCCAAGAAAATACTTTAAATCACCCAATGATTTCATCTCGAACTCAGAAGCCAGATACTTCTGAAGATTCTGTATCTCTACATGATCATCACCAGTTACAATCATATCATCAACATAAATAATTAAAGCCGTCAATTTACCTTTATGACGCTTCAGAAACAAAGTATGATCAGAGTTACTTTGCACATACCCAAACTTTTTCATAGATGCAGCAAACCTTCCAAACCACGCTCTTGGAGACTGCTTTAATCCATACAAGGATTTTCGTAGCTTACACACCACACCCTCCTTAAAGGTCACAGGGATACCCGGCGGAGGATCCATATATATTTCTTCTTTGAGATCACCATGGAGGAATGTATTTTTGACATCAAATTGTAGCAGCGGCCAGTCACGGTTAGCAGCTAAGGATAAGAGCACGCGTACAGTGTTGAGCTTAGCTACTGGAGCAAAAGTCTCTGTGTAATCCACTCCATATGTCTGAGTATACCCTTTTGCTACCAATCTTGCATTGTAACGGTCAATGGAACCATCAGCCTTGTGCTTCAAAGTAAACACCCATCTGCATCCAACTGCCTTTTTTCCTTTTGGTAAAGGAACTAACTCCCAAGTGGCATTCTTGTTCAAGGCTTCCATCTCAACATGCATTGCATCTACCCAGTTTTGATCAGATAGAGCATCCTGCAACTTAGTTGGCACACATACACTAGATAATTGACACAAATATGATGCATATGACTTAGATAAACGATGAGTTGACATATAATGGTTAATGGGATATTTAGACTTGGCATGTATATCAGGAGAATATTGTATTTTTGGTTTCCCACGGGTAGTACGTGGGGGCAAAGAATAGGTAGGCATATCACTAGAAAGTACCTCATTATCACAACTTGATTGAGGCAATGGCAGGGCAGAGGGGGGTATATTATCAATTTCATCTGTATGGGAGTCGCCACTATCACTGTTATTTCCTTCTGAGAGAGAGACTTGAAAACATCAACATTTTTGTCGAGCGACCGGTCGCTTCGCTCGTATCGGTACTGTTGTCGCTCGTCGACGCGGGCGACCGGTCGCTTCCTATGTGCGACCGGTCGTTTCCTGGGCAGATTGGTTCGCGACCGGTCGCTTCCTCATTGCGACCGGTCGCTTCGCTCGTATCGGTACTTTTGTCCCAGCTCGACTCGAGCGACCGGTCCCTCCCTATGAGCGACCGGTCGTTGGCATGCTGTTCGCTTAAAAATTCCATATTTTCCACTCTCTTCAATTCACTCCCCCTCTCCCCCTGAATTGAAGAGGAGGGAGAAACATAATAGGGTACTTCTTCATGAAATGTGACATCCAAAGTGATATGTACCTTCTGAGTAGGCGGGTGATAACACTTATAACATTTTTGAGTAGTAGAATAGCCAATGAAGACACAACGGAGAGCACAAGGATCAAGCTTACTCCTTTGATGAGAGTAAACGTGAACATACGCAACACACCCAAACACCTTCGGAGGTAACTTAGAGACCGAAACCGGAGGAGTAAGAGCACATAACACATCAAGTGGAGTCTTGAAATCAAGAACCCGACTAGGAGTACGATTAATCAAGTAGGCAGCGGCCAAGACACCATGTCCCCAAAGATGATGGGGAACAGACGTATCCAACATCAAAGAGCGAGCAACTTCAAGTAACTGGCGATTCTTACTTTCAGACACACCATTCTGTTGAGGTGTGAATGGAGTGGTAGTTTGGTGAATGATACCTTGCTCACGAAAGAATTGGGCCAAGGTATGATTCACATATTCACCGCCATTATCAGTGCGAAATACTTTAACACGAGCATGGAACTGAGTAGACACCATGGCACAAAAGTCAGGAAGAATAGAGGCAACATCATTTTTATTCTTCATCAAATACACCCATGTTAAACGAGTGCAGTCATCAATAAACGTCACAAACCAACGGAAACCTTGAGAAGTCACACGAGCAGGACCCCAGACATCAGAATGTACTAACTCAAAAGGCAAAGCAGCTTTATTATTACTTAAGGGAAAAACAGTACGGTGGCTCTTGGCCATTACACAAGTCTCACAATTGAAACTAGACTCATCACACGAACTAAATAACGAAGGAAACAAATGTCTAAGATAACCAAACGACGGATGTCCTAAGCGACGATGCCATAACCAAAGTTGTTGCTTATCCTTGACACTGCCACTCAGAGCTTTATTAGCGACACAATCACGAACTGCTGCAGCCAGCAACTGTAAGTAATATAACCTCCCTATCCGTTTACCATGCCCAATCTTCTCGTGAGTCCTGAGATCCTGGAAAAAACAATGGGTAGAATAGAATGTAGCAGAAGCGTTAAGTGTATCAAGTAAACGCCCAACAAATAACAAATTGCAATGAATATTGGGAACCAAGAGTGCATGAGATAGGGGTAAAGAAGGAGTAAGATGGATGGTACCTTCACCAATAACTGGAGAAGGTAAACCATTAGCACTAGTAATATATGGGTCACGAGGGTTATGCGACAACTCATCAAACATTTTATCATTATAAGTCATATGATCAGAAGCACCAGTGTCAATTATCCAAGTAGTAGAACCCATACCTGGCATAGTATCAGAAGCACACAAATTTGCAGATGGAGTCGGAGGACGGACCTCATCAGGAGTCACAGTGTAAGTGGCCTTGGGACCATACATACGAGCTTTGTAGTCAGCAAACCAATCAAGGTAACCATGCTCCTTAAAACACTTCTCAGAGTAATGATCCCCATTACAATGGCGGCACTTAGGTGGACCTTCAAAAAAGCTAGAGGTGGGGGCAGAAGGACGAAACCCAGCAGAAGACCCCAACTTTTTTGACGGAGAGCGACCGGTCGCTACTTGCGGGGCGACCGGTCGGTGATGTGCTGGATCCACTTTAAGAGCCAGCGATCCTCCTCCAAGCATAGCAGACTGACGGGTATCTTCTTCCATGACCATGGCATAGGCTTCGAGTGGGGGTGGAACAGGACTAAGAGCAAGAATACGGCTATGAACACCATCATACGGTGGATCTAGCCCACCAAGAAAATCATAAACTCGATCGGCTTCAATTTCTTTCAGACGACGAGCCCCATTAGCAGAACAACTAAACTCATTCGGACGCAGACAATCAATCTCCTGCCAGATAGTATGAAGTTTTTCATAGAACACTTTCACAGATTCACCATTCTGACCTATAAGTATGGATTGCCGTCGGAGTTGAAACAAACGAGAACTATTCTGAGTCACAGTATAGGTCTTCCGAGCAGCCTCCCATGTATCATAGGCAGTATTACCATGTTCGAACAAGGCACGAACCGGTTTAGTCATGGAATTGAGAAGCCATGACTGCACCAGACAATTATCTTCTTCCCATTCATCATAGGCAGCGGAATCTTGAGACGGAGCAGGCTTCTTCCCATTGATCCAACTTGCCATACGACGACTAGTAATCGTAATACGCGCACCACGAGACCAAGAGGCATAATTGGAGCCATCCAATTTGTCAGATGTAAGCGGGGTAGAATAATCACGCGAAGGACGTGCCTCCTTTGGTGTAGACGCACTAGCACCAGTCACAATGATAGAATCATCACCCATGATAGCAGCGGAAACAAAACACAACACGAAGCAGATACGATAAACACGGCACAGGCACAGGCACAAGAACCCTGAAAGAAATTAGGGCACAGAGTAGAACACGAGCACAAGAACCCTAAAAAGAAAATTAGGGCACAGAGTAGAACACGAGCACAAGAACCCTAAAAAGAAAAATAGGGCACAGAGTAGAACACGGGTGGGCACAATACACAGGTTACCAGAAAGTCGGCTCTGATACCAAGTCAAACAATATGGTAGAATATTTTCAGATATATTTCATTCTCCAAAAGGAGGTATTTATAATAAGGTTACAAACCCTAGTAGGGTTAGACAAGGAAAACAAGTGGTATCCTAATTACATAATATCTATACAAAAGGAAAAATAAAACCCAAATAGAATAGGATATACTCTACTCGCCAACAAGGGAGAGTTCCCTCCTTTTGTGTTTTGTCGATGTGGGACTCCCTTCCCTTTGGCGTGGGAGTGTTCGGGGAGTGCTTGACCAGATATTGTACAAACAGCTGCTAAGAAAGCAATATGGCTGAAAGAATTGGCAAATGAGTTTGGGATAAGCCAAGGTACAATGGTGGTGCGAAGTGACAATCATATGCCTAGTCAAGAATCAAGTGTTTCTTAGGAGGTTTAAGCATATCAAGGTATGTTATCACCAGATAAGGGATTGGTTGAATTCGAGGGTCGTTGCAGTTGAGAAAGTTCATATAGTGAAGAATGCTTCTGACTGCTTGGCAAAGTCAGTCACAGCTGAATAGTTCAAACATTGTTTGAGCTTGCTTAATCTTGTTGCATGCTAAAGATTGAGGTGGAGCTTTTGGAGTCGATAATTTTCACATGATGTTTTAGGCTTGCGAAGGTAGAGATTGTTGATCTCACCTAAAGAATGCGGAAGGAATGGAGGAAATGGCGTCAAGAGGCTACAGACCCAACGACTGGGTTTTGCAACTCGAGCGACAGCAAGTCGCGCTCGAGTGGCAATTCTTAGACTTAGGCAAAAACGAAGACCCGCTCAAGTGGTAGGTCTCAGACTCGAGCAGACACATGCACTCGAGTAGACCTAAGGTGCGTGATGAGCGGCAGTTGCGTAACCAAAGTTATTCTTATTACTAGTAAATTTCTTAGGGCGATCACCAAAAGGACATATGCAAAACGCTAAACATTTTTATAAATTCTTGTGTTCTCTGGTTATTTGCTTTACTTTTGGGTGTGTATGTGCTTTTATTCTTGTGTGGTTTGTACGTGTGATTGTTGCGTAGTCCATCGAAATAATGTTGTAGTGTTTCTGCACAAAACACCCCTCAAGACGGAACTGTAACTATCAAAGTACACCATAGAGAAAGGTCCTTCGCTACCGAAGTTGAATTTGAGTTGAGTTGTTTTACCGTAAGAAAAATTGTCACTCCTACGTTTTCTATCGTTTTAAAATCCACTCCTGCTACATTTTCTTTCATGAGCTGATGATTTTGAGCTTGAGCTGAGATGGTGTTCAAAAAAGGATGGCTTTGGACTAGGACCCACATAGAAAGTTGCTCTTTTCCGGTAGGGCCCATGTGTGGCCCAGACCCAAGAGACGGGACATGGGAAGTATTAACAATTTCTCTGTCCACAATACATGCAAAGTTGAGCGAGTGCACACACACGCCCAGGGCCATGGACCATGGTAAGAAGAAAGAATGGATGGGGCCTGTAAACTCACATGGTTGATGGGTGGTAGTGAGGGCCCATATCCACAGGGGCCCACCAGCACTCACGGATCACGTCACATCAAAACTACAGCAACATTAACATCTCGTCGTGCGTCACGGAGCATACAAACAAAACAAATAAATCAGTAACAAAATTTCGAAAACAAAACAAGAAAATAGTGAGAGTGTTTTTGAATTGGCTTTTGAATTCATCCAATGGCTTCTTTCTCCAGCTTTCCGCGTTCTTTTTTTGTTTTTTGTTTTTATCGCAACAAGAAAATAATAATAATAATAATAATAAATGAAATTAACAAAATAAATAATACTTTGTTTTCTTGTGTCTTATTCATACGATGTCAGTCAGGGGGACCCACAGAACACTGTTCCTGACATTTGCTTTATTTGGTTAAGAAGTGAGAGAGAGAGAGAGAGAGATTAGGGGAGGGGAAATCAGGGAGCTGGGCCCCACTTTCAGACTCACTCAAGTCTTTTGCTTCTTGTGGGTTGTGGGGGCCCACTTGCAACGTCAGCCATCTTTGACTATGTGGCCTCTCTCGTCTCCTACTACTGCTGAGAGAATCCTGAGTGCTGGCCTCTTCTCTTCTCTTCTCTTCTCTTTTCATTTGTTTTCGCTTTCCGCACAGATCCCGAGAAGCATCTCGTCTGATCAGATCTAGGTTTCTGCGCGCCTTGTTTGGGTTATGGGGTTCAAACAAGTTGCTTTGGCCCATTGGACATGCATCATGTTCCTGATGTGAGTCATCTATCAACCAGAAAATAAAATAAAATATTTTGTGTTTTTTTTATATAATTTATTTCTGAAAATATACTTTTTTTTTCTGAATTTATTTCACAAATTGGAAGCCCACTAAGACGATGGGTTTTGGCTCAAAGGCTAAGCCAAGCCGAAAAGCCAGCCCATCAGCTTGGAAGCAAAAAGGGTCCTCTACAATTTGCAAGTCTTCCCAGTTGCTTTAATTGGACATGTCAACCTTGACGAAGAGCTACCACAAAATGCCATTAATTACCCGACGGATTTCTGATCCCACCACTGCATTGGACATTGGCCCTTGACATTTAGGGACACCTTACATTATAGAGTCATTTTCTAGTTTTCGGTAGACATCGTCCACTTCTCTAATTAATATAGTGTGTGTGAGACCACAACATGAGTATCTATTTTCTATACCACCTATGCTTGATTTATTTTTCTATAGTGACTGATATATGTGAGGCTCAACGGCCACACATGCTCCATGTCATTTAATACGTTAGGCATGAAAGTTAGACGCATGTGAGGGGGCGTGTGAGGATGTGAAGAAATGTCTCCAATTGGAAAGTTAAGAAACCCAACATGTGCTTATTAGATACTATTGCTTGCTGCTAATTGATTTTGGATGAAACTTCAACTTCCTTTTCTTTCTCGCAAAAACTTGTACAAATTTCCGAAATACTATTGTCGGCCATTGAATGTCCGAAACTGTGTGGCCACACGGCTGAATTACGAACTAAAACATTGCAATTTTTGATTGGACAAAAGGGATGTTGATGTCCTTGAGGTTGAGGTGGGTTTTTTTGGTGTGGTAGGTTATTGCACATGCAGACATTAATAAGGTGTTCTTTCAGTCAAACGATCATACTCTAGTGTCATGTTCACTAGTGTCCCCCAGCACCGCCTCCCTATTAAGGGAGCTTTCAGTCTTATTTTCAGTTCCCCGTACTAATTGCTTTGCTGTTTGTTTGTATATCAAGACTCAAACAGTCCATATCTTATCTGACTGACCTAATATGAGAGAGAGAGAGAGAGATATGTATGGGGGGTTGCAGTTGTGGGACAATATACAATAGAGAATTGGAGCTGAATTCCATTAGCTTATAATTTGCTTTATGCTAACTTCTTGTTTTGTTTTGGTGAGCTAATTAGAATTGTTATAACATGCAAATATGTAAAAGTTGAAGAGAGCTACATTTCTTGGGGTTGAAGCTATTTGTTTTAGAGCAACGAGCTCTCGCAAAAGAGGTTCCTGTGTATTTGTTCAGTAGAGGGATTTTATAATGGGTAAATTCAGCAGCAAACTCCTCTTTTGTGCTTTTGTTTGTGTGTGGGCCTAGCCTGATTCATATTGAAACCCACTTTTGGAAAGGGCCCAAGCCTTTGCTTGCATTAACGGCCCTCTCCATCGTTTTGTATCTATATCAAAATTAGAACATGATAAATGGACTATTTTACTTTTGAGCTAGCTCAATTAGGTTTATACTGGTGTTGGTTATAGGTCGATGAGTAAGCCCATATCCTATGGGCCTGCGTAATAAGGGAGCAAAAGTTACATTACAAGAAGTAGCACCCAAACCCACCAAGCTAGGCTTTACTTGCTACTTATCATGAGTTTTTCTATTATGTATACTATATGAGGTGTTAATTGGATTGACTCAGACCTTAAGTGTGCTTTCAAGTGGTATTGGGTGCCCTCGTGGTACCCGTGTGTGCAGTGACGAAGTCATAATTTTATATGTGTAGGGATCTCTTAGAAATTATATAATAAAAAAATCGAAGTAAAAATTCATATCAAAGTATACATAATACATATATAAAGAAATCTATACAATTTTTTTCTTTTGGTAATTGACACATAAATTGAAATGCCCCAAACTTAATAAAGAATAAATCAAAATTTCACAAATCCTAACAAACCATAGGCAATGAAAATAAAAAGTAGCATTAATTTGTCAATATAATTGTAAAATAATAAACATCGATATAATGATTACTAAACTTAAACTTACCAATATAAGAGTAACATAAAAATATCAACCTATGTAGACATTGTGTTGTAGTTTCGATTTTATAAACCTAAAATTATCAATATAATAGCAATATAAAAATACACATTGTGTTGCAGTTTTTATTTTATAAGTCTAATTATACAAATATAAGAGTAACATAGAAATACACATTGTGTTTCAGTTTCTATGATCCTAAAAAGTACCAATATAAGAGTAACATAAAAATAGACATTATGTTGCAGTTTCTATTCTATAAACCTAAAAAGACCAATATAAGAACAACATAAAAATACACACCATGTTGTAGTTTCTATTCTATAAACCTAAAAGACCAATATAACGGTAACATAAAGAGATACACTATATCGTAGTCTCTATTCTATAAACCTAAGCCAACATGATTGTTGTACATGGTTGTATTTGTTTGTATTTAATTTTTGTTGTGGTTTAAAATATTAATCAGACTTGTAAACAAATAACAATAATGACGATATTTGTTTATTTGTGTGTTTCCAAAACCAAATAGTAAACACAATCAAGTCACAAACTTAAGAAAAATTGTGATTGTCGCTCATTGTTAAAATTGTGATTGTCACACATATATTATTTATAAGGGTTTAAAACTTGTAAAATTTATAAATTTAAATAGATCTATTTATGTAGAACTAGAGAATATGAGGACAGCGGCCTAAATTCATAAAGACCACTCAAAATCAAACATTACTAGTCATATTCAAATCTCAATTCAAATTCAGGTACGTATCTAAATTTCAATCTATATATTTCATGACTTATTTTATTAAATTATTATCATGTTGATGATTGGTTATATGAGAATATAGTTTTTAGAAATATTTATCTATTTCTTGCGGGGGTTTTCTTTCAGGTTATAGGGTTTTGGAATTTCTCTTTGTAATCTAAACATGCCACCTACTAGAAAATACGTTTTTGGATATACAAACGACTTAGAAAAAGAAAATTCGAGGAATTGACACAATTTCAAAGAGGAGCTCTTGATAGATTCATTGTTAAAGAGTCACATGCTACGATTGATGAAAATATTTCCAGTGAACAACAACAAGATGATGTTGAGGAATTGCAAGATATTGAAAACAATATTGATGAATGTGTGGGTAATGCTAAGCAAAATGAGAATGATGACAATGAGAATGTCACTTATTTATTCAATGAAGAACCAAGTCAGTCCATTCCATTTGAGATTTATGATCCAAGAAATTGGGATAATCTTGATCCCAAATTTCGTGACCTATTAGTGGAAAAAGGTCCAATAAGAGATCTATTAATAGGAAAAGGTCCTAAAGATCATTTACATAGACGTTTCTCTTCAACGTTTTACACTCGTTATTTGCCAGATGGAGAGCAACATGATAGTGATTGGCTAGTGTATTCAAAGGATCTTGATAAAGTATTTTGTTTTTGTTGTAAGTTATTTAAAAAAGGGCCACAAAAAAGTCAGTTAGGAAATGAGGGATTTAAAGATTGGATACATCTTAGTGGCAAACTTAAAGAGCATGAGACAAGTACTGAACATATCAATCATATGAGTACTCGGATTGATTTTCCTATTAGATTGCAGAAAAATAAAACAACTAATGGAGTTGTATATCCTAGAGCATTGTACACACCTTGTGGTTGTCATGGTCTTAACTTAACACTTTGTGATATTGCAAACTCTTGTGGAAAAGCAAAAGACTTTTTTCGAGTCATACAACATATTTATACATTGTTTGCTAATTCTACAAAGTGGTAGAAGATATTGAAAGATAATGTTGAACACTTAACTCTGAAATCGTTGTCAGTTACACGTTAGGAAAGTCGTATTAAAAGTGTAAGAGCAATAAGATTCTGAGCTCCAGATTTAAGAGAAGCTTTACTTCAATTAGCAAAAAGTGACGGTGACTCCAAAATAACAAGTGAAGCTAATTCTTTGGCAACATATGAACTTGGAAATTTTGAGTTCTTATTAGGGATGGTTATTTGGTATGATGTATTAGGTGCTGTCAATGTAGTTAGCAAAAACTTACAATCCGAAGACATGCTTATTGATGTTGCTATTGATAAAGTGAAAGGGTTAATTACTTTTTTTTTTTTAAAAGTAAAGAGAAAATGGGTTTACAGAAGCTACATGTAATGCTAAAGAAATTGCTACTGACATGGGAATTGACCCAATGTTTCCTGAGAAGCAAAAAATTTGTAGAAAAAAATATTTTGATGAGAATACTTGTGAGCCATCCCAATCGGTTCTTGAATCAGGCTGAAGAAAATTTTAGAATTGATTATTTCTTGTATTTAGTGGATCAAGCTATTGGTTCTTTACGGAGAAGGTTTCAACAATATCAAGAGTATGAGAATATTTTTGGGTTTTTGTTTACTTCAGAGAAGTTAAATTCATTGCATGACGGCGATTTGAAGAATTGTTGCAGTCGTCTGGAAAGCATTTTGAAAAATAACAAGTTTTCTGATGTCGATGGGGGGATTTATTTGTTGAGTTGAAAGTTTTACGGAAGCTTTTACCAAAAGAAAAAAATCACAGGTACTGCAATATGAAATTTCTTGAAAAGATTAAATTGTTTTCCAAATGCATCCATTGCATATAGAATTCTATTAACTATTCATGTTACTGTTGCATCTACAAAAAGAAGTTTTTCAAAATTAAAATTGTTAAAATCATACTTGCAATAAACTATGTCGCAAGAAAGATTAAACGGACTAGCTTTGATTTCAATTGAAAGTGAGCTAGAAAAACTTGATTATGAACATTTTGTTGGTAACGGAAACCAAAATGTAAAGGATGCTCTGTATATTGAAAGCTGAAGATTCACTTATATTAAAAACAGAACAAGTTTACAACTTAAATAGGAGCAGAGAAAACAAAACAAATTCCAACTCCACTATAGCCAATAACACAACTAGTGCAGATTTTGTGGAAATAACAACTCTAAACAACGGAAGCAAATTGTGATCGTGGTGAGCAGACTCAACCACATCCCCTACATGCTAGGACTCTAGCTTGACTTGGTCTCTATGTTACCAGGTCAACATTAGTTAATTAAAAAAACTTAAATAAACATGATTAAATAACTCTTAACACTATGCTGATAATAGTTTAGGAATTTTCTACCATCACATAATCTTCTTCTTCTGCAGCTTTTCCTTGATCAACACTTTGAACTGAACAAACACCAAGCTTCTTGAATGCAGGTTGCTTCAAAGGTTTAGTTAGAATATCTGCAACCTGTTCTCCAGTCTTGAAACACTGCAGCTCAATTTTTCCAGCTCTGCAAAGATCACACAGAAAATGAAAATGAACATCAATATGTTTACATCTCCCATGCATGATTGGATTCCTTGACAGCTTGATGGTTGACATGTGGCAATAGATGATCGTTGCTCCCTTTTGTTCATCACCAAAAACTTCAAACATTTTTCTGAGCCACAGAGCTTGACAAGAACTCAAAGATGCTGAGTTGAGCATGAATACATGACTAGAAATGCTCTTACGATAATTACTGTCTGTGTAACCAACAAAACCAGCACCATTTTGCATTTCATAAAACACACCATAATCAACTATACCCTTCACATATATGAGAATTCTTCTTGCTGCATTTAGATGCATTTCATTTGGTTTTTCCATATATCTGCTTACCAAACTTACTGCATACATTATATAAGGTCTTGTGGAGGTTGAGTACATGAGACTACCAATAATTTGCTTGTAGAAAGTACTGTCAACCTCCTTCCCATCTTTGTCTTTGCACAACTTTAAGCCAAATTCAGTTGGTGTTGCAAATGATTTGCAATCTTCCATTTGAAACCTTTTAAGAATTTCATGTGCATATTTCCTCTGATAGATAAAATTTCCAGCAGTAGTTTGAATGATTCCTAATCCAAGAAAATAATGCATTAATCCTAGATTAGTCATTTCAAACTCATTCATCATAAACTTCTATCGATCATCTTGACATCATTACCAGTGAATAACAAATCATCAACGTACAAACACACAATGAGTAATTTACCTCCTTCTTCAGTCTTGACATAAAGAGTGTGCTTGAATGGACATTTGTAAAACCCAAGTTTGGTAAACTGAGCATCTATGCGACTGTACCAAGCTCGAGGTGCTTGTTTCAGTCCATAGAGTGTTTTCTTCAGTTGGTACACTTTCTCTTTCTTTCCTTTCTTCTCATAACCAGGTGGTTGGTCAATGCACACCTCTTCTTGCAAGTCACCATGCAAGAAAGCTGATTTCACATCTAATTGAAAGATTGACCAAGAGTTTTGAGCTGTAAGTGAAACCACCAACCTGATTGTGTCTTGTCTTGCAACTGGGGCAAACACTTCATTGTAATCGATGCCATGCTTTTGCTTGTAACCCTTTGCCACTAGAAAAGCTTTGTGCTTGTCAATTTCCCCTTTTTATTCAACTTTGTCTTGAAAACCCATTTAACACCAATTGTTTTCTTTCCCTTAGGTAAGTCTGTCAACTCCCAAGTGTGATTCTTCTCAATGGTCTTGATTTCATTGTCCATTGCTTCCCTCAATTTCTTAACTTTAACAACCTCATCATATGTGATTGGATCACTATCTACAAATAAAACCAAATGAGCATTATCATCATCAGAACTTGTAAAATTTACATCATAATCCATCATCAATGCTGGCTTCTTCCTTGTGTTTTCATCCCTCAAATTGTAACCTCTTTCTTCTTCTGATTGTTGATGAGGTTGTTGAGCCACAGGTTGAGGTGATTCCTAGATTTGAGTTGCATGTACTTCTTCTTCCTCACCATCCGAGACATCATCATATACGAGTGGCTTCTGGACTGAGCTTTCAACATTCCAATTCCACATAGTTTCTTCATCAAATTTTACGTCTATGCTTATCACTATCTTCTTTGTCACTGGATTGTACAACATGTAAGCTTTTGACGCTTCACTTACACCAAGAAAAATACAACTTTCACTCTTATCATCCAACTTCTTTCTTTTCTCATCAAGAAATGTGTGCATATGCAATGCACCCAAACACTTATGATCAACCAAGGGCTTCCTTCCACTCCAAGCTTCTTGAGGAGTCATATTCTTAACAGAAAATGTGGGACTTCTATTAAGAATATGAACTGACCATAGTACAGCTTCGAGCCAAAACTTCTTTAGAACCTTCCCTTTAACTAGCAAACTTCGAACCATATTAAGAATGGTTTGATTCTTCTTCTCACTGACACCATTCTGCTGTGGTGAGATGTCTCTTGATGCCCTTTTCTCTACAAAACAAATCAAACTCCTTGGAGCAAAACTCCTCTCCTCTATTTGTTCTGAGTGTTTTAATCTTCTTGTCAGTTTCATTCTCAGCTAAAGCTTTGAAGCTTTTGAATGCATCAAATTCTTCTGACTTTTCCTGTAAAAAATATACCCATGTCTTTCTACTAAAATCATCAATGAAAGAGATGAAATACTTCTTGTTACCATTCGAGATTGGATTAATTGGTCCACATGGTTATGAGTGAACTAACTCCAAAACTGATTGAGCCTTTACTACCTTGCCACTTGGAAATGAATCTCTTTGATGTTTCCCAGTGATACATTCTTCACAAACCTTTGATGGAGGAGTTATTTCAGGTAAGGCCGTGACCATCTCCTTTTGGTGAAGTGTTCTCAAACCATTAAAGTTCAAATGACCATATCTGTAATGCCATCTCCATGAATCATCTTCAATTGTAAGCAAGGAAACCTGAATTGTCTTGATCTTCAAAGGGAAAAACCTGTTTGAGGACATTTTTACCACAATAATAGAGCCTCTTTTTGGATCATACACTTCACATTCTCCTTTAAAAATTGTAATCCTGTACCCTTTGTCTTGTAACTGACTAGCACTTAATAAACTTGTTTTCAAGTCAGGAATAAAAAAAACATTTGCAATGGTTTCAACAAAGTCATTTTGAGTCCTGATTTGAATATCTCCCTTTCCCATCACATTCACAGTTGATTTATCCCCAAAGCTCACAATTGAACGAAAGCTTTCATCTAAATTAACAAAGGAAGACTTACATCCACTCATGTGATTGCTACAGCTAGTATCCACGTACCATGTTTCTTGGTCATACTCCTCAAGGGCATGAAAGGCCATCAAAAGTGTCTCTTCCTCATTTTTCTCAGCAAAGTTGGATTTTTCTCCTTTCTCTTTTGGCAGCTTCATGTAACACTCACTCTTGTAGTGACCAAAGTTTCCACATCTGTAACACTCAATCTTGGACTTGTCATAGTGGCCTTCTCCCTTTCCTTGAGGGTCATCATCTTCCTTGGAGACATGAGATGATTTGCTATCATCTATATTCCCAAACCTTCCACCATCTCGATTGCCTCGACCACCTCTTCCTTGACCTCGTCCACCTCTTCCACGACCTCTTCCTCCTCTAGAGCTTGAGGACTCAAAGAAAGTAGAAGCCTTTAGTGATGTTTGCTCCTCACTGGTAGTGGTACGGTTAAGCCTTTGCTCATGCACTAGCAAAGAGCTTTGCAGTTCATCAATTCGCATCTCAACAACATTCTTTGACTCCTCAATTGAGCAGACAACATAGTCAAATTTAGGAGTCAATGATCTCAATATCTTCTCCACAACTTTTACTTCTTCCATGGTGTCACCATTTGATCTCATCCTGTTTGCTATCCCCAATGTTCTAGCAAAGAAATCAGTTATTGACTCTCCTAATTTCATTTGGAGGGTTTCAAAGTCCCTCGTTAGAGTTTGAAGCAGTGCACGCTTCACTCTCTCTGAGCCTTCATATTTCTTCTTCAATGAGTCCCATATTTGTTTGGAGGTCTCCTTCTCGAGTATGGTCTCCAAAATACATCGATCGATTGCCTAAAATAGATAATTTTTTTTTACCTTCAAGTCCTTCAGCTTCTGTTCATCAAATCTCTATTGTTGTTGTTCAGTCGACGTGACTCTTGCTGGTGAGTCAATCCCTGATTCCACGAGGTGCCAATACTCCTTTGATCTTAGGAAGTTCTCCATCAACATACTCCAGTTATCATAATGACCATCAAACCGTGGAATTGCAGGTTGAACAAAACTGTCAGTGACTTTTTCAGTTGCCATAGTTTCTTGCTGCTACAAGACTTTGTCCTTCACTCTTTACTCGAGTGTTTCTTTATCAGGCCCAAGAAGAGCTCTGATACCAGATGTTGGTAACTGAAACCAAAATGTAAAGGATGCTTTGTATATTGAAAGCTAAAGATTCACTTATATTAAAAACAGAACAAGTTTACAACTTAAATAGGAGCAGAGAAAACAAAACAAATTCTAACGCCACTATAACCACTAACACAACTAATGCATATTTTGTGGAGATAACAACTCTAAACAACGGAAGCAAATTGTGATCATGGTGAGCAGACTTAACCACATCCCCTACATGCTAGGACTCTAGCTTGAATCATTTGATTGGTGATTTCTCTTCTAAAAATTCAAGAAGATCAATTTTCAAACATTAGTATTGTATTGGCTGCGTTTTTTTTTTCTTTTGGGGGAAAAACTCTCGTAATTGTTTTAACTCTTCAAATAAAGACAACAAATACAATGTGAATGGTTTTTGGATAGTCATGTATGTTTTTGTTGTTGCTTTTTTGTTTAATGCAATATAATCAAATTTGTTAATGACAGTTGTGTGCAACTACTCTTTAATTTGTGATTGCCAAATTTTTTCCTATTAAACACATATTGCTTATTGGAGGCAGCAAGGATCTTATAGGGGCACAAGGAGCTTATTTTTGTACCAAACATATTAATATTTAACTTTATTAAATGGAAATATTTAAATTTTATGAATTTGATTTCTGATTGTCATTACATGTTTATTAATGGTGACTTTTGGTATTAGATTATTTGAGGCCTCAATTTAAGTTTCGCACTGGCCCTCAAAATTTCAGGGATGGCCTTGGGCTTTAGTATAAATGGTTCGCAAATCGATGTTAAAATGAATATTTAAAAAAATTAATTCTTTACTTTTAATTTAAATATTATTCAACTTAGTAAATATCTCAAAAAATAAGGATTTCTAGTGCACAAGGTTTCACTATGAGTTATGTTTTACCTCTCAATCATATCATGGGATGGGCTTTTCAAGGGTCCAAATTCCCACAATATCATGGGCCTCATTTTATCAAAAATGCTATAATGGGGGATTCAATATGGAGCTTTATCCCACCATCCAACAAAAGAGAGAAAGTGTTGGAGTTAAACTTTTTAAATGAACGAATGGTTGGATGGAACCCCACATTAAAACCCCTCACCAAAATCCCCCTAATTATAGAAGCTTCTTATAGTGTATATAATCTTCTCCGAAAATAATGAAGCAAAGAATTTGGCTTTAAAACTCATTTGTGTATGTCTGCATCACAATCACACATATTATTATATATTTTCCTACACTCGTGAACACCAATTTGACATTATTCATGAATCAAAGTTGGCAGGCTCGGTTTAATAAGAAAACAACCACATCATAGAAACTTCGAGACTGATGTGTCATGTCATGCTCATCTAATTCAATTTCTAACTCATATTTCCAACAAATTCTTTAAATTTTTAGTCTCTTGACAAAGTGCTTCCATGCATGTCATTTTCCCATTTATTTTATTTTCTAATTCCCTTTTTTTATTGTCAAGTAGATGAATGATGGATTTGTAGGCGAAGAATCTGATAACTTCAAAACATTTGGGTTACATTTATTTTATTTTTTTCATTTTTGAAAAGTACATTTAATATTTTAAATCGCAAGTCAAAATTCAAAACCATGCATGTCATGCTAAAATGTGTAGAGACTCACCTCTTATTCAATTAAATAAGAGGACAAAAACCGGGTTATTTCCAATCATTTTTTGATACAAACGATATTGAAAGATGATTCGAATTTAGGAAATCGGATACATGGCTTTTTCGGCCATTTTTATTCTTTCACCATGACTGAATCAACCTGGCCCAATCAATGGATGCCGTTGATCCTGATCTGGTTGGTGTTGAAGTGGTTGTAATTGGATTTGCCCATATCGCCACGTGGCCTCATATCGTATTCTCCTATGCAATTTCCATTTCCCACCAACACGAAACGAATGTGCAGCAGCAACGCGTCCTCAAATGTGCACGCCAAAACGAATTCCATTATTTATGTATTTTTGGCCTACGTGGCTCGAGAGAAGAAGCGTGCAGTCCATTCCACGTGCACCGCCGCCCCACAACTAAAACGCCCTCTACGGTTGGTTGTTTGTTCATATGATCTATCTTGCCCACGGACACGTAGCAGCCAATCACGCCACGTATAGTCTTGACTCTTGCGTACTGGTCTTCTATTCCAGGCCAAAATGGGTCCCACGTTTTTTGTATTTATTGGCATCACGACCGTCCATCGCTTTGACTGTGCATCTGTGGCCATGCAACAGCCAACAATACATTATTGAATTTCCCATTGTACCACAATAAATAAATAAAAGGAATTATTTCATTCTATGGGTTGTGACAACTTAGGATCACAGCCCAACCAGCATCTTGGATTAATAGAATTAGTTGCTCTTTTTGTACTAGTCATTCTTCATCACATATTTATGGGAATTTAGTTTCATGACTTTTCTACTACGGGAAGGGACGGACAATAAAGATTCATTTCTCATGTTCGGTAATGTTGAGAAAGTATTTATAAAAATTTACTTAGTTTTTCAATTATACTTCTATGTTTGCTGTGATTTCCCATGGGAATGAAATTGGAACTGAAGCTTGATGGAGGATTTCATTTTCGGCCTCATTTTTCATGAAGCATGAACCATTTTTTCAAACTTGAACTTACCAAACGTGATAAACGAAATGATTTTTCATTCCCAAGATTCTTTTACCGCCAACCAAACACTTTCGAAGAAATAACGACTCGTAGCAAGTAAAAGGACAAGTAGTGCTGTTGTCATGAAAATAGTTCCCACATGTGGGCTGTGGTTTGATGACAGCACCTAGCTGTAATGGTAGAGGGGGAGCCAAGTCGTAATTAATTATAACCCTACAAATGAACTTTCGTAGGAAAAGTCTACGTGTGTGCGTGCGTCTTGTCTTGATGTAAACAAACCAATGAAGTAACCAGTAAGCAACCAAACCCTGTAGTCTCTCTCTCTCTCTCTTTATATATATATATAAGCTCACAGAAGCTCAAATCAAGCGGCAAATTCATAAGAAATATATTCAGAGAAAAAGAAAAGATGGGTTGGTCTGAATCAGGGAGAGGATGCAAGAAGCACCAGCTGTTTGGAGGCGACGACACGATGATGAAGCAATATTCATCGCCAGGTGTTTGTTCGTCTTGTCTTAGTGAGAGGCTCTCTGAGCTCTATGCCCCCTCCTCAACCTTCTTCAGTGAGAGACTTGCTCGTACTGTTTCTTCTCCCCGTAATCAATCTAATTCCTCGTCTTCTTCTGTTTCCTCCTCCGCCCGCTCTCCTCCTGTTAATAATTATTATTATTCTACAAGCTTCAGCGGCCGAGGCCCTCAGCGTCATCATCGGCGTCATGCTTCGGAAATTTTGGGTTCGGTTTCTTTCATGACAAGGAGTAGCACGAGTACTGGTGGTGGGTATGGCCGCGGCGGCCATGATGATTATGATGATGGGGTGATGAAGAAGAGCAGATCGGTCGCCACGGTTGTTTCGAAGACAAATCATCATCGTTTCGGAGATCAGAAGGCCAGTAGTGGTGGTGGGAAGCAGAAGAAGAAAAAAAGAGGGTTTTGGTCGAAGCTGCTTCGGACAACGGGGAGCAAAACCAAGGAGGTTTTGAAGCACTCAAAGAATAGTCTAGTATAAATATTTTTATTACTATTATGTATGTCTTTCTGTACCACTACCACTAGTAAAAAGTTAGGATGTGAAGTTTGTAATTTGTGCAATCAATGGTCATAAGGTCTTGCTTGTTCATAGTAATCAAACAATTAGCGGTTTTTCTGCCAAATTTAACCCATATTGGATGCCAAATTCAAATGTTGCATAAAAGAAATTTTGCAGAATATTTGTGATGATATAATGTTTTACAAGTTAGACTGCAGTTGACATCCTTACCCTTTTTTTGCCTCCTTGCATCAAAATTTCTTCAAAGTTTCACAACAATTGTGATTGGGAAATTTGAGACTTTGACTTGGAAGGGCCTTTGTGTTTGACCACGCGCATGACATTTTCTAATATATTATTCTTTGGTCTCATCCAGTTAATTGATTTGAATTGATATGGAAGTTGCATGGCTTGAATTGTTTTTATATGATTTGCTTCTTTGACTTAGGGCATCTGTTAAACGCGGTCTTTATAATTTGTATGGCTGAAATAGATCCAGTTCTTTTTTCCCGATCAAATAGGTCTGTTTTTTTTCATAAGAAAACTCTTCCCCTAAAATAATCATCTTCACTGGGTGAAGCATTCTTAACAGATATCATCACAAGCAGCTCTATGAAAGAATGTCAAAAGAAAGAATCGCATGTCAAACGAAAATGAGTTGAATCTGGAACTGGTAATTTTTTGAGAGTCTGGCCACTAGGTTACATTGCAGAGGAGAAACAAAATGGCGACATTCTCTTACAATTACACGTATAATTCAAATACAACATGAGTCCCCAACTGTCACTTTTTTTTTTACAGGCCACTGAAATTTTCCTATCTTTCCTGTCAAATTGTCTAGAGTCTTCCGACCAGACGTATGTAGTTTCGGTATCGCAAAATATCTTCCCAGGCTGGACTAATCTTTGCGGTCAAAATCGTAGCAAGCAAATGGTATCAGCCCTCACCACAGGAGCTATACATTTTATGGGATTAATATTCCCAATTCTAGAATGGTAACAAGTTCATTACCTAAAACAGATTATAGACATTATCTGCTTGGACCAGACTTTCCCTCCCTGCCATCTTCATCCTCGTCAACATAGCTCACATGGTCTACAGATGGCCGTTTCAATCTCTGAAATATCTCGTCGAGGGACTCATTAGAAGAAGCACGAGGTAGGTCTATAGTATCTTGAACTTGGCGTATGGGAATAAATTTTTTGGCTGCTATGTTTGCCTTGAAATTTTGGAAACCATTTTTCATTGATTCCCATTTTGAGGACAAGCCAGTAGGTAACCCTTCTGCTGTGTTATCAGGGTTAGAGTTGTCTCCATCAAGCAAGGAGACCCTGGCAGCAGAAATATTCTTCTCCACCGGATTTGTGTTGAAAGATCCTTGTCTGCTCTGTTCTCTAATGGCAGCATACTTGTTGCTGATGGCTTCTTTACTTGAGCTATATCTGCGATCTTCTTTCGAAGATTTTGAGGGAGTTCCATTTGCCCCCTCAGCGCTTAGACTGCTTGTTGCTTTCATTTCAACAAGAGTCCTATCCTGAAAATTCCACCATTATTAGGAAATGATCTATTATCCAATATACCAGCATAGCATGAAGAAAAAAGACACACAAAAAACCTAGAAAAGAAAATCACAGATTAGGATGGATACAATATGCCAGATAATTTATTCAGTAAATCTAAGCAGTATGCTAAATGTTAGTGTACCATGTTGCTGCTGCCAGTCTCAACATCCGTGCTGTTGAAATTCCTAGCTAACGGGATAACATGTTCACCGACTTTGAGACCTTGTTCAATCCAAGATCGCTCTGAAAAAACAAGGACAATAAAGTTCAAGTGCATCTCTTTATTTATATGTACTCACAAAACCTGTGGTTTTGAAATTTGTAATAAAAAAAGAGAATGTAAAGGATCTGTGATATTCACAGATGGCCCGTGCCAAGTGAATAGTAGTAGTCTAAGCCTTCTAACAAGAGAAGATCACGAAATATGCTTACCCTTTTGTAAGATAATTAACCCAGACGGATCAAAACCATCCATATTGTCAGCCTCAGTTTGAAATCTAAATCGTTTCCAGCTCCCAAAAAAATTAATTATGCGGTCAAAAAAGTTGCATGCAACCAACAGGGTGTACACAACCATGATAAGTGGATAGATTCTGTTAAACTCACTCCCAAAGAAAGGGACAGCTTGATCAATGTTTCCCATTCGCTGCAATTCACATTTACAAAGGTAAAATAGTCAATCATTAACTAGAGGGAGGAGGGAAGTTCAACAGTTAAATATACCAGCCAAAACTAAGAACAGAAAACAATAATATTGGATGATATGAAATGCCAAACCCAAAAACTACACTGGGAAAAAAAACATTATAGCAATGTTTGAAAAGGAATTTACAGTTAATGAGAAAACTTTTTTTTCGTCAATAATCTACAATTATGAGAAAACAAGATTGCATCAGCCAGGAAGTGTTTTGAAGACATAAGAACCCAAAACGGGAAAAGAAAGGGAAAAAAAAAAGATTTTACTAAAGAAAGTTAGAAAAATCATCACTTGTAAAAGAACCAAATCCGAATGCTACCCAAGATTTATTTTCTTTTTGGTTACAGCTGCCCAAGAGTATTCAGATTTATACTAAAATCATGAAGAAAAAAATTGTTTGAAAAGCTTTTAAATTGGCTTCCACTACAAGAATCCCATGTAACTATAAATAGAAAGAACTATTAACACATTCCATTTTACTTTTAGCTAGGCAAGGTATAGATCAGTAAGAGGACAGATGAGATGGATGAGAGAAATACCTTTTCAAATATAGTTTTATGTTCACCAAGACGAATGAGATTGAGAAAGTTGTATGAAACTGGAGGAGCATAACGAGCAACCATCCTGGAAGATACGAAAGAAATGGAGCGTGAGTAATTTTGTAACGAAAGATGAGTTGGTTAATAGCTAGAGTTAAGATCAAAACTTACGAGCATATCATAAGCAAGTTGACTGAACTTGTTTGCCTGGGCGTTAATGAGTAAAACATCAACATACCGATTTTGAACAGTGAGTAATATGTGCAGATGCACATATACATCAAAGGAACAAAGGCAAATACCTGGGGTAAAGTTGAGTCAACAAATTTACATCAGCAACCAGTAGAGTAATAGGAAGAAAGTAAGAGCATGCCTTCAAATATGGAGACCCATTTACATAAAAAGATCATTGCACATCTAATCATTTATATGTGCAACTATTCACAGTGATGTGGACTCATATGGATTCCAATGAACATGATGCAGATAGCTTTGTTCAATTTTTCCTTTTAAACAATATGTTGGTATCAGCAATAAAACCTGGGTGAGAAATATCAACCTTCACAAACTGACAGAGCCTTTCCTCATACACCGATTGCACAATGCCAAAAATACATAAAGACTACAACTTACTAAAATAACTATGACCCACCTGCACAAGAACTTCTTGCTTTGCAACAGAATTGATGAGAATTGAAAAGAGAGATAGGTCAACTCGAGGAAGCAGAGTTGCCTCTGCTAAAAGAATAGCAGCTGAAATGATCCCAAGTATGATAGCCAAAAGTTTTTCAACTTCTTTTCTTAGTATGCAGCGCCAAAAGAATTCTGCAAAGGGCAAGAATTGATTTGATGTCAGTTTAGGTCTCAACTTTTAATATTCAAAGAAAATCAAGCTACAATCTAAAATTAAAGTTTAATTACCAATACTATAACATTGAGTTTTGAGAAGCCATATATAAATTAACACATCATGCTCATACTTCCTCAGTACAATAATACATTGTGTGTCTATCTAAAGTGTGCTTTTATAGGCCAATAGAAGACAAAGTAAAGTGATGTCTTCAGATTCGATTTAGGTGAAAGCATACAGGCCCCTCGATGCAACTAAACAAAACAACCTGACATTTATAGGACAGAAGTGCAAACTGCCAAGTACTCAAACTTTAAATACAAGTGAATTTATAGATCTGAATTTTACCTATTGTATCAAGGATAGATCCTAATCTGCCAGTTCGGGAAGGTCTGAAGGTTGAAACATATTTCCTGAAATGGTATAATGTAGTTAAAAGGTGAAGACAAACTTTTTTTTTTTATGGGAGAGAGATAGAGAGAAGAGAGGGGGGAGGCGGCTAGATATGTATGTGTGTACATACAAATAAACATGTAATGACTGGAATAAGAATGATGGAGAATGGCAGAACCAGAGGCTTACCATCCAGTAGAATTACGGCGTTCGTAATTTTTTATAGTGTCTTCAAGTTCAAGGGCCTCCATAACATAGGTCATATACTCACTGCAAAACTAATGGTAAATTTTAGATACTACAAACCAAACCATCATAATTACAAACCCAGAAAAATAATAAATGTGAAGGTGAAAAGAGTATTTCAATGTGGATCCCATAATCATAATCAAAACTTAAATCCCATAGTATTATTAGAAAAATCATATACGTTTAGTTGACACAGTAAACAATAATCAGTCTAATAAATTACCAGTAATAAGCAATTATATAGAATGATTCCATGAACGTACATCCAACAGAAAACAGTACACAAACGTTCATTTACTTCTCGATTTATAACACAAAACTTCAACATGTAAGCATTAACAACAGAGCAACACTAGAAAGGATAAATTAGAGAGAAGAAAAATTTCTTCCCTTAGTTAGCAACCTCATTGATTAGGCATTGCCGCATGGACTGAATTAAAATGAATAAAATGATTCAAACAAATAGTTTTACCATTAATTTAGAACTAAATCAAGCCAAAAGTTAAGTTCTAATACAATATGCACAAACTGACACACATAAGAAAGTTATGTTCTAATACTACATGCAAATAACATATATTGTTAAAGGTCAACTAGGAGGATAAACCATAGAGTATTATTCAAGCATCAACAAACACCCGTCTAATGGGAATTTGCAACCTATGGTAGCATTTAGTTCCTGATCACTTAAAAAGATAATCCAGAGCCAAGATCACAGATACAGAAAATACAAAATGCCTACAGCGCAAAAACATTTAGGCACGAGTAAATGCAACAGAATTTCAGTGAATAGAATGCATATGATGAACATATAGGCAATGCATTCAACTAAGAAGTTTACCTTTTGTACCGGTAATACTCTTCCCGGGCACCTCGAAGATGACGCCTAAGCGTTGCCATTGATTTTTCGTCAGTATCATAGTCCATATCGTTTTCACCTAATCGGCCCCCTTGGGGTTTGAAGGATGGATCCTCCTTGAACTGGTATAAGAGAAGATTCAATATATTACCAAGATTACCATTACAGAACTAGTTAAGATCAATTATTTTTTCTTTCAATTCTTTAAATCAGTAAACAAATACCATTTGAGCTAACAAATTGTCTATAATATCCATGTAGGGTCTCAAAGGATCACGCTTGGACATCTGAGTGGATGTTGCTTGGGCGACCTAATGAAGAAACCAACAAGTATAAATAAAAATAAATAATACATAAAACAAGTTAGATACAAGTACAACCATACTGTGAGAAAGTGCAAAAGATAGTTCATGCTTGGTAGATGTAGAAGAAAAAAGACATTGAAGATCATTCGAGTTTGTAAGAAACATGATACAAATAAATTATAATAACTTTTCTGAAGCAAAGTAACCACCAATACACACAGCCACAAAGGAAACAAGGCAAACCATGCAGCTCGTTTCCAAGTAAAGCACAAAGACATTATCAATATTGCATTCCCCGTGGTCATAGAGACATCATATGCCGGACATTTAAGCTCACATGTTGCAAAACTGTCACTGTAAGTAACAACATACCCACTTCCTCTTCTCCCCCAACCCCAATCTAAAAACGATCTTAAATAATCAGGTGGTGATTTTTCATGACTAAAGACTGACTGTGCCCGTTAAAAACCAAGCCAACCCAACCCACCAAAAGTTGGGTCAGGTTGAGTTGGAAATCGGGTTTAGTAAAACTTAAACTTCAAAACAAATTCTAAATGGCCCAAAATATTACAAACTTAGTAGGCCTGAAAAAAATGCATGGAAAACACAAGCTCAAGCCAATTTTCTAGAACTGAGAGCCTTTGAGAGAGATTTGCATGACATTGATCGAGAAAATAAAAGGTCGAGTCTTCGATTTTTAGGTGATGTGATTTCTGCTTGTAAAATTTGGCATTCAAAAAATGAGAACAAGATATCCCAGGAGAGGAAGAGAATAGTTCGGCAAAGGGAAAGTTTGAGCATAAGCAAAGTTACAGTGGAACAGTTCTGCCTTTCTTACCACCTTCCCAGCCCAAATGTCTCTCATCTCAGTAGGTTCCTTAAGGCAGAAACGAAGTTACAGAGATAAAGACAACTTGCAGTCATTTTCTTATCAATCTTTTCAATAGATTAAACATGTCACATCACACAAGTCATATTGATTGGACTGATACATTGATATCTCTTTCTTTTCCTCGTTTTGAGAAAGAAAAAAAAATCCTGGGCACCAATCTTTATAGCTTTGTGTGCTCTCTTATCTCAGTCTACTTCAAGATAAAAGATGGATCACTGTGTTTGCCACACAAGTTTCATTCCAGGCAATTATTTTAATTCTTTGCATCTTATGTTATTTGGATGATTTATGGGAGTGATTAATCAATGTAGAATGAATGGAAAAATGAAATTCTACAGTCTGCTGCAAGGAAAAACAAAAGGGCAAGCACTTGGCCAAGTCAGCTTTGGAAAAAATTCAAAAAGATTATTTGAATTTGGTCATTCGCATTATGTACAATATTATTAGAAAAAGAAAGTTTAGCACAATGGTTGAAGCATTTGTGTTAATGCAACACGTGGTGATTGATTCAAATACTGACCGAATACGAACACCTCAAAATTTTACAACTTCATTCAACTTGGGTGGAGTTGGAACTTTCGGGTCAAGAAGTATTTAAAACAAGACTGCACCTGTTTTATCAGGTTGAAATGGAATTGACTCAATTTCATCCAAAAATGGAAAGAAAACCAGGCAACTGGGTCAGGTCGGCCAATCAGATTTGGCAGGTTGGCCAAAAAATGCCTACCATCATACTTAGATCCAAGTTACAACAAGATAAACAAACAATGAAACACCAATCAGAATTTCAGAATGGACATGCAGATAGAGAAATTTTGTGCACCTTAGAAAACAAAACATGGATATCTTAAAATTGGAAATTGAAAGCGAATACTTACCACAATAGCATTTGAAAGATCTTGATGAGCGTCATCAAGTTTCACAGCCATTTTGGCAATTTTATGAGAAAGAACTTTTTGGCGGATAGTCCAATCTGAATTTTTCCAGAGGCCCTTAGGGATTTCACTCAAACCAAATCCAAGAAGAAATGCACCTGTAACAAGTCCAAAAGTATTCGAGCAGCCCATGGCAAATCCTAGAACACCTCCACCCCTGTTATTTAGGCCAAAAAAAAAAAAGGAAGAAAAATGAGGAATGAATAGAATAGCTCAATAGCCAGGGAAAAACATAAAGTAAAACGAATGAGCCCCTGTTAGACTGGTAGTGATATATCATCTTCCTAGCCTTCTCTACTGTGCTCATACTTAAACAGTGATGTAAGCATCCAACCTAAAGCCAATTGGCAATTGGTGGGGAGGCCCAAAATCCTTTAAGCTCTCATGTTAGACTTCCATCTTTGTGAGATACTCTCAAGACCTTGTTCACATCTAAATGCACTACATATTGATTCCTCTTCAATTTCATCTATTGTAGCAAGAAATGATTATTTCACGGACATGTCTTGAATGTGTCAGTCCAAAGTGTGTTCTTACGTTAGACCGCGACCACATCTAATTGCTTTTATTATGCAGCATCCACTGTTTACAATCAAATCTTTATCTCATAATAGGGAGGCAGTGCCACTCAAAATAAGAATTTAACAACTTATGTAATATCTCTGGACTCCTTGAAGGCAAACCTAAGAAGATACTAATATCCACATCAATATAAATCATATTTGCAAGAGAAGGAACAAACCAATTCTTGTGCATCATGATGAGAAGAACCAGTCCAAAAAGGCCAATAGCTCCCAGAATTAGATAGAAAAGTAAGTTAACATGTACACTAGTCTTCAATCTCTCTGTCACAGTGAAGTCTCCAGCATCTTCAAAACCCTGAATAAGGGGCACCACAGTCCTGCTTAGAGATAACTTAGAAATATGAGGAGAAGATTTACAAGTTAGCTGTAAACCCATTTATATCTACACCACATTAATTTTATATCCAATCAACGGTAAATTGGAAAGGGCAGATAAACATATAATCATCATTTCACAGCTAAAAACTTAGAAATGGCGCAGAATTAATACTTCAAAACTCATTAAACAAACTAAACAAAACGGTATAATGTTCTCTAAGATTCATATTTTATATATAAATATCTTCTCAAATAGAAAAACACCAGTCAGGATGGATAGAACAATTAAACACAGAAAAGTCATTTAATGGAACTTATTCGAACAAATTTTGTTGAGCAATTGCATGCATAATACATGACTCCAATGGCTAAAAATAAGGGCCTTGAAGGTAATGTTAATTACCAAACTAAGATAGAGGATGATAACAGTCGGATGATATAATAACTGGAAATCTTGACATTCATGTGACGCAGCTATATACAAATATAGAAGGGGCAACTAAAAGAGTCCACGAAGTTCCATGTTGCTTACCAAGTTAGTAAAAATGTACTCCAATATGACCAGCTCCAAAAGAATGAGATTCCTCCATTCTCAATACGATTTATCGTCTGCAAATGTAATAAAAGAAAAGAATCGGCAACAATCGTGAAACCAATAATTGTTGCATGGACAAATGATTATGAACATAACAACTGGAGCTAGTAAATAAACATAACAGATAGTCTTACAGCTGATAAACATGGAATTGGTACGTCAAACAAACAATTGTCATACTGCGTCCAATCAATGGAACTAGTTGTTCTTTTATGCCATATAACAGAGCATTACATTATTTCAATGTTAAGAGATTAGATGCATGCCAGTAACATAAAATTTAAGTCCATTTTCGGCTTACTTTCTTGTTCGAACCCAATGATACAATTTTTAACTGAAATAAAATCAGCTACCCAAATCGCAAATAAAAGTGATTTTGCATTATCACAAAATCCCAAAAAAACTTTGGTGGGCACACTTGGGCAGCAGTGAAAATGTCCCGGTAGAAGTAAACAACCAGTTGCAAAAGTTTCTAACAATGCACCCAGGAAGGAGAAACTGAACCAGATTACATTGTTTAAAACCTTTTTTTAATTCAAAACAAAACAAAACCCTAATCGAATCAAATTCACACAACCATAAACTGAATGAAATGGCAAAAATTGTTGAAATTGAAAATGAAAAGTACCGTCCAGATGTCAGCGGGCACAATGATGATGATGGAGAGAGAACAGAACCAGGTGTACCCAACGGTAAGCATAACATAGCGAGGGACCTCCGGGCCTGCGAAGTACTTGAGCGTAAAAAGGACCATGCCCAAGGTCAGGGGCAACGAGATCAGGTAGAAGACCCACATCTCTCAGTCTATCTAAAAAAGACGCAGTTTTGAAACGGGTCAAGCGGATCCGACGACCCGATCGCTGCAAATGGGAAGTTCGGTGAGCCACCGGGTTTGGCTTGCGCTCCGTGGCATGCGCTCAGAGAACGCTGTCGTTGTTGTTCTAGTCGGAGGTCGGAGAAAGACTTGACAGAAACGTGTAAACGTGTAATTATACGCGTTTGATTGGTTTTGGGCTTTTTCGGGCTTTTGGTAGGGGCCAAGAGACAAAGTGAGACAAACGAGTTTTGTAAGAAGAATTGAGAGATGCTATGTTTTGGTCCACAATCCATATCTGGATTTGAGAGACTTGAGAGAGTTTTTACACATGCATCTTAGAGTATCTCCAAAGAAAATGTCAAATATCAAATATCAAATATCAAATTTAAATTTAATAGCTGATATGGCAATTTGACATCTTACACTGCTTTACACTTCATCCGATATGTCAAATTAAATTATTATTTTATTACATTTTAGTGTTGATTTATTTTTAATTAAAAATAAAATAAATAATAAAATATTCATTTGACATCTTGCTTTTGGAATGTCGAAAATAACATCTCAACCTCCAGCCTTTATTCCACATTAGCTTTGGCACATCGGTTGAAGTGATGTGAGATGTTATTTCTAGCCGTTAAATGTCTATGTGGCACTTTTGACACATCAGTTGGAGATGCTCTTACATTCAATTAGGATTTTAAAAGATTATTTTGGACTAAATAAGTTATGTGGTTTTCAATTAACACTTTTAACTAATCTAAACAAATCTTGTGGTATTCCATTAAGACTATTAAGATTTTTAAAAGAGAGTTGCTAAATCTAGTGGCATTCAATCAAGACATTAGACAAGTAACAACAAGTTTTATGGTATTCAAAAACTTGCTAATTTTGAAGGATTGTTTTAAATTTGAAATTGTGTGGGAGTTTTCAGTATGAGGTATAAATACCAAACCCTATCTCAAATCTCAACCTAATCCATTAGATTTCACTTGAGATTTTTTTTCTTGCTTTGTAGCCTGGATCGAGACAAAGGTCCTGAGTGATGATACTGAATCTAGTTTTGAACACAAAGGCGATTTCCGTTGTGGCTAACCGTAGATATGTAAGTCCAATAGCTTTCAAAATCTAAACCAATATTTGCTTGGTTAAAGAGTAGAAGGTGTCGAATATGTCCAATTTGGCCCTCCTCATCCCTAATCTTATGAAAAATCAAAATCCCAGAAGATAAGGGTGGATAAGATCCAATCCAATCCAATTTTAATCGGTTTCGAAAATTTGGCAGATTGGATTGGATCCATAATTGTCAAAACCGACATGATTGGATTGGATAACGGATTTGCTTATGAGAATCCAATTGAATCCAGTCTAGTTAGTTTTATGCATATTTTGCTCTTGTAGGTATTTGTCGTTGAAAATGTTATGAACATTTTATGTCATTTAATGGAGTTATGTTTAATATATTATATAATCAAAATAATTTTCTCTAATATTTCATTTATATTTATATTTATGTCTATTAATATGTTGATTATATTAAACATAAGGATAAATGTTTAATATTTCATTATTGTATTTTTTCTATTATAAAACCGATCATCCAATCCAATCCAATCTAATATCAATTAGATCGGATCGGATTGGATTTAAATATCTAATATGATTGGATCGGATTGAAAAAATCACAATCCAATCTATATTAGGTCAAATGCGGGTTGACTAAATTGTATTGGTTTCGAACCAATGTACACCCCTACCATAAGAACATACATGCAATAACATGGTTTAAGTTTTGGGTTTGGAGACTGGTTTTAGAGCTCAAACCCAATTGAGCCCTTTAATCTATCTATATAGTATGCCAATTCTTCAAACTCTAATCCCATGTATATGGCAATTGTTAATATTATTTTTTGTTGGAAATGATATCATGGGCACTAAGTGAGCTCTTGAATGCCACAACATTGCTCAAACTCTAATCTCATACATATGCTAATTGTTCTATTTATAAATAGTAAATTGAGGTTACACCCATAAATTCATTTAAAATCATTTACAACCCTGCCTTTTATTTTTCTATTTAAAATACTCAATTGTTTCAAATAGTACTCGATGACTAGGATCCAACTAAGCAGTTACCTAATATAACTTAAAATCATATTTATTATATTTTTCAGATTCCAAAACTACCCCTATTTATAATTTAACGTGTTATGTGGGAGGTGTATTAAGCCTTGGTTCTTGAATTTATTGTTTTGATTTCCTCCCACCGAATTAGTCTGTAATTCAATCCTCTTTATGCATCAGTATTGATTATGAATTTATTTTGCATAATGGTATTTTGCATAGGGATAGTGATTTGTTGGATCAGTTTTATTTTTCTGAGAAAAGCCCAGATTTTCCTTCCCGGGAGTTCTTGTTGCATCCAGGATTCTGACGCTGACAACACTAACTGCGACAAACTATTCCGGTGCCAACGACTTAAATCTTGAGTGGTATGCCCTGCATAACACAAGTAATTTATGCATATTTAGAAACATGATTTCTTAGATAGGTAAATTTCAATGCAGAGTCTTACTCGACAAGACCGATGTAGAGGCTTACTAGAGAAAGAACAGGTGATGTCCTTATAATGTTGAGAGCAGATCATCGTTTTTTAAGAACATTTTAATTCTTTGTTTGCCAGGTTTTTATGTTCATTGAAATTTTGATTGGTGACTGAAGTGCTGTGGGTTCTTTATTATGTCGACTTGTTGTGGGTTCTTTCTATTATCTGATTATCTTTCTCATTTCTGTTGCTAGAACAGAACTTGTGACTAAAGCCAACTCAGCTCTCATGTAAACTAAACGACTAATTGTATAATGGGTATAGGTAGGTACCTAATGAGTAATTTACCTAGTGGGGTTTTGATGCAAATAATATATCCATTAAAATACAATTGGTCGATTGCTGAAATTTGTTTTGTCGCTTGCATAGTCGGTATATTTTTTTTTTCCAGCAAGAAGTTGGGTTTGTGTTTAATTTTTGCACATCAAGTGTTTGACGAAATACCAACTGTGTAGATAATGTCGGAGATGTTAAAACATAGTTTCAAATTAATTTGATACAAATGGATATAGGTAGGTACATAATTAATTTACAACCAATTATTTGCTCTTCCCATTAGTTACTTTTTTTCCTTTCTTCAATTGTGTTTTTTAAAATTAAACTTCACCTATATACAACCACTAGGTAATGCATGAACAGGTATATAGGTTTTCCTTTATTCGTTTTTATGTATAGTCATTCTATTTCTGCAAACTTTTGTATTCCTAGTTGTGATAAATTACAACCAAATCTATATGTACCACATGAAAAATATGTGCTTATCATTTGTTTTTTTGGCAGCAAATGGAGCGTTCTATATTTGGGAGATGCATTTTCAACAACAAAATGGTGACAATTCCACTTTATAGTGACTCAACTTATATGAGTTTGTGTTCTGACCTTTACTCAAGGTTTAATGAGCTGGAGGTTGGAGCTTTTGAGATCACATACCTTGTAGTAAACTATCCTCCATGTTTACTGGAGTCCGATTTAGATGTGCGTGTTATGTATTTGTCATTGTTGAACAAAAAGAAAAATATTGTCGCCATCGCTGTCAAGGAATGTCAGTTGCTTGATGAGGGAAATGGTGCTGATGATGTATTTGGATCTTCCACACGTGCTCTACATGCCGATCATGTGGACCAGAAATTCATTAGTGGAGTTCATGACTATAGAGACAAGCTGTGCAAATACGCCATTGAGAAGGGTTTAAGGCTGTGTACCTAAAAAATGAGAAAGAGAGAGTGACTCCAGAGTGCTCTAAAAATCGTCTGATGGTTGTAGCTAGCATGTGCATGCAACACTATGTCCTGCAAATGGGTTTTTCATTTTTGGACACTGAATAATGAGCATATTTGCAGCGAGCGTATTCGTGATCGGAAGAGTACGATGATGTGCTCAAAAGTTTGTGTCATCCATTTTGGCAGAGCAAATCGCTTCCAAACCATTAATGAAACTGATTGAGATTGTAAAGGATTTCAAAAAGTATTATGGGTTGGATATTTCTTATAATAATGCTTGGTATGGTAAGGAATTAGCTAGGAAAAGAGTTCACGGTGATGAGTCAATGTCATACAGACACCTAGCTTGGTATGTGGGAGCAATATTAAGTACAAATTATGGTTCACATTGTACGCTGGAGTGTGACCCGGAGACATCCTGCTTCAAATGGATTTTATGTCCTTCCATGCTTGCATAGAAGGCTTCAAATATTGCAGGCCATTATTATTTCTTAATGGTAGGTTTATCAAGAATAAATATAAAGGTCACTTGGTCGCTGCAACAGGAAAAAACGGTAACCAAGGTAAATGTTAATTTCAATTGTATTAACTTAATATCTCTTGCCAACTTGATTTATTGACCACCATTTCCACCAATTATATATATTTTTACTAGGGATATATCTAATATGAAATCCTAAATCTTGTTTTATGATTGACAACATGCAAATGCCTATAACATAATTTTTTTAATTAAAATGCTGATATCGTTGACATAATGAACAGGTATGTATCCTTTAGCCTTTGCAGTCGTTGATTCTGAAAATGAAGAAAATTGGATGTGGTTTCTCCAAAATCTATCAGAGGTTGTCAATCCCCAAGGAAGAAATATTACATTTATATATGATCGTAACAAAGGGTTGCTTGAAGCATTGCCATATGTATTCCTCCATTCATCACATGCCTTTTGTTTCCATCACCTCAAGTACATATCCTTGCCAATTACCCATCTTCTTTGGGTAAGGCATACCGCGACTGGATTGTTCAACTTTTGGTAGGTGTGCATATGCTCCTACAGAAGATGCATTTGAAATGCATATGAGGACGTTAAAAGATGAGGGTGGTGCTGTAATTAGAGAGTTCCTAAAAAATCTTCCAAAGAGAATTGGTCAGCTGCTTACTTCTAGATAAGATTATGCGTTCATTGTTTTTTATTATTAAAATAGAATGTATATGTTGTGCTGGTTAGTATAGAGTGTTTCTGTTTTTCTTACTAGTACATATACGGGTTCCTTTTTTGTTTTGTATTTGGTATGTATATGTTTTTACCCCAAACTTATTATATGTATCTCATGTCCGTTGTAGTAAATTATTGTTGTTCAGTTGTAGACTTGAGTTATAGATAATTACCAACAGATTAAATTATATAATGATGAGTATATATCTAAGAAATTGGTGTATAGACAGTCATGCCTAATTGTGAGATCTACATATTGGTTTGTCCTAAACTTAGGTTGTACCCAATGATTAATGTATATTTTTTTTCTTATATGTTGATGCATACACCATCCACTGTAGGTTTTTTGTTTCACATTCTAATGTAATTTTGATTTACCAGGCAAAAAGTACGGTGAAATGTGGTTCGAATGTGGCAAAATCTTTCAATGCATGAATTGTAGATCAGCGTCATTTGCCTATATACAAGTTGCTGATGGTATAAGGGTCAAGATCATGGAGATGAATGCTCATAGGCGATGTGTAGCTGAGGGATGGAATACTATGCTTTGCCCAGAATGGAGACAAAGTTAGAGAATCATTGGAAAACAGGCGTCATTGGGATGTAAGTCGTTCAAGTGATTTTTTATTCGAGGTTCATGGCGAAGACTCTGTAAGGGTTGATCTTCAAAGCCGCACTTGTAGCTGCCGGATGTGGCAAGCAAAGGGTTCCCATACTCGAATGCACTTATTGTTATTCTTAAAAATGACAAGAACCCTATTGAGTACGTTGAAGAGTACTTCACGGTTGAACATTTTAAATAAATGCTACAACATACCTATTTTCCAATTCCAGATATTGATAGGCATGCACAAGAGGTAGGTGAAGATTTTTGTTGAACTCGCCAGTGTCAAAGAAACTTCCAGGAAGACCTAGGGTGAAGCGGATCAAATCTTTAGGGAACAGAAAAGGCCACTAACATGTAGCAGGTGCGGACAACTAGGATGTCACAACAAAAAAAACATGCACTACCCAAATTTGATACTATCTTCATCTTGGTCCAGCTCATGATTCTTCCATTCAACTCTTTGTTCTTCTTATTAATTTAAGCCTGATAAAATTACCAGCAAACAGTACACTTACTGCAAACATGTAGGATGTTTCCTTTTTTTACACATCTGTTATGGTATTGTCTTTTAATCAAGATTATCATTTTTATTAAGGTATAATCTTAAAGTCTGTCAATTTTTTCAATTTTTATTTTTAAAAATGAATCGCTTAGGTTAAGTTTTACACCTATTGATGCACTTGTTTATGTGTTGGCTATTAACATAATAGATTTTATCTTAGTAGCAATCTAATACTCATGGAAATAATTTGCCTTGCATATCCATATACCTATATATTTAGTTACATTCAAATTGAATAATTTACCTATTGTATTAGGGATAACTATAAATGGATTATAAATTAACGCATTGTAGGTAAATTAGCACCATTAAGTTGTATAGTTTTGAGTATATATCTAGGGAATTGGTGTAGAGCAAACACGCCTAGTAGTTGTAGGTAAATTGGGTATTAACTAGGAAAAGGGTTCATGAGGTATACATTATCTCATAGGTTGTAAGTAAACATCTAGTCTGTTATAGATATGAAATTACCTAGTGAAATTGTATTCAAATTGTAGGTAACTTACAACAATATTATCTAGTGAAATCAAGATACAGTTGTAGGTACAATTTTAAGGACATTATTGTTGTGCAAAAACACTTCCAAGACCTTGTCGTTGATGGATGTTGCATTCCTAAAAGGACACAAATTAATGTGCAAACAACCAATTAAAAATACCTGCAAGTGCACGAATCTAACGAAGTATAGATTGTGTAAGTACGGGGTCGATCCCACGAAGAACTTGTCGGCCTCCTATAAGTTCTAATTTGAGTACGTAAAGAACACTTACTTGACACACCACAAATGCACAAATGCAAAATGGAAACTAAAAATAAGTAAAGAAGTGGTAAAAGAAATGAAACAACACAAGAAAACTGAAGAAAAACACAAACAACACTTTCTATCACCCTTTTATCACCTATTTATCACAAAGGAATAGTGCTGTGAACAGTAACAAGCGACCGGTCGTTAGAGGCTGGAGACCGGTCGTTAGGTACAAGCGACCGGTCGTTAGGTACAAGCGACCGGTCGTTTTTGCTGTGCGACCGGTCGTTTTTGCACAGAATCGAAATTCTTTTTTTTTTTTTCAAGTTCCAACCTCTGTCCAGTTTTTGACCTATAACTTTCCAACCGTTTATCAAAATTCACGTCTTTATACAGTTGGATTCAGCACAGAAAAATACAAGAACACAACGCGGACCAAAAAGTCCAATCAATTACGAAAACAAACAAAATACAGTGACAAAGACACAAAACGTGTCAAACACGCAACTCACACACACATTGGGGGGGGGGTTTTTGGTTTGGTTTCAAGTGACCTATTTCTAGTGCATGAATGTAAATGGACTCGAAATTAAATGAGAATTGGCAGAGATGAATTATCAGAATGTGAAATGAAAATGTAACAAACACTAGGGTTTCGGAATCCACCCTAAACAATTCTACCCAAGTTCCTGAATACTCAAGTGATGAACTCTAAATGTGTTGATGAAGAATGTTCGCAATCAAGACCATGGGTCGTGGCTCAAGACGCATTGATTCTCTCTAATATACGTAAAGTGCATGGTCGTGCTACAATACTTGTGCCCTCCTCATAACCGAACCTAGGTATGGTTCGTACTTCGATTCAATTACAAGGAAAACCCATTAAGTTCAAAGAGAATATGAACATCACAAGAATCCTAATAGCATGGTGTTTACATTAGGTATTCAAGAAACCAATTCACATGGATGGTTCTTACTCCATCCATCTATTGCTTAGGAAAACATGAATATACACATAATCCCAACAATCTCAAGAAGCATGCTTTCAAAGATGGCCAACCAAGGAAAAACACACATCAAGGATAGATTATTTTGTGATATGGAATTCATCAACAATATTCAGAAATTCATACACTCAAGCATCAAAACAATAAGGTAATCATGTTTAGGGCTTCACCTAAGCCCTAGCTATGGAGTTTAGTTGCTCATACTTATTCCAAATACAAATTCAAAATAAAATTAGAAAGAGTTTACAGATTTTGTGAAAGTGGTGAAAGCTTGAAGTCTTCAATGGTGGAAGTCTTCTTCTCCACTTTGCTTGGCTGCACCTTGGCTTTCTCCTAGCTCCAAGCTCTCCAAAATCTGCTATGTGTTGTAGAATGATAGAATGGTTTTTTTTTTTCCACGTTCAATGGCTCATCCAAGTCAGAATTCACTTCCCTTTACCCTCCCTCTCTCCTCCTTCTCAGCTCCCCTTTGCATATAAAACTCATTCTTTTCTCTAAAGCCTTCACCCATTGTCCCCTTGCCATGATGAAGCTTTGTCCTTGAAAATATGCTCTTTGCCTCAGAAAATATCTCTTTCACTAAGGTAAAGTCATGTTACCAAGTGTTATGGTAACAAGAAGAATCAAGTGACACATTGGAGGTAAAAGCTGGACTAGTTCGGATTTCTGGAGCTGTGGTGACATGCTGGATTGGTTGGATAGGCAAGACTTGTCCAATGGAGCTCAAATTTGGATATGTTTAATTAACATCCATTGGAACAAGTTTCATGAAGATCTTCACCTCATCCGAGCACCAGAGCATGCTGATCCCAGGCTAAGAAGTTGACCTACGAAAATGAACTAAAACAGAATTTATAATAAATAATGCACTTTAGCTCATTTTCATTCCAACCAAGGTAAAATCTAAGAAAACACAAAAGGAAGTAAAAGCTATAAAATGTCAAGAACTAACTCAAATAGTGGGTGAATAACATGAAAAATCATGTGTAAAAAAATGACCGAACAATGGACTACACAACAATCACAACACAAGCTACGCAAAGATAAATCGAACATGAAACCACAAAGTAAAAACACACACGAACACACAAGAATTTATAAAGGGTTCGGCGTTGTGCCTATGTTCTCTCCAGTGATCCCCGAGAAAATTCACTAGTATGAGAAAATCCATTTGGTTACATAAAGAACTCCTTCTCTCTCTCTCTCTCTCTCTCTCCTCTCTCTCCTCTCTCCTCTCTCTCTCTCTCTCTCTCTCTAGATCTCTTTTTCTCTCACCCTAGGTTTTTTATATCTTGAATCTGTACTAAAAACCTAGTCGAAAGTACCTATTATATGGGTAGGCTAGCACAACCATACAAGGAATAGGAAACTAAAAAACCTCCTAAAAATCGACCTGTTTAAAATAGGAAATTGCGAGCCGCAGGCCCGCTCGAGCGCTTGTGCCAAGATGCCTCTATGCTCGAACGCTTGCAAGTTCCACTCGAGCGCCTGCATGCTGGGCTGCTTCCATCTTTCCTTCGTTTAGTCGAGCCAACTCCAACAATCTCCACCTTGGTGAGCCTAAACACCTTTGTGAAAACCATTGATCCCTAGAACATCTTCAAACCTATTGGAAATCATTCTAATAACTCCCAAGAGCTCCACCTCAATCTTCAGCATGTAACAAGATTGATTAAGCTCAAACAATGTCTGAACTTCTCAGCTGTAACTGGCTTGGTTAAGCAATTTGAAGTGTTCTCATCTGTATAAACCTTCTCAATTGCAATATCCCCATAATTCACCCAATCCCATAGCCGGTGGTACCGTACATGAATATGTTGGATCTTCCATGATACACTTGTTCTTGGCCAAACATATAGCACTCTGACTATCACACTTAATCACCACCAGGTCTTGAGCTATCCCGAACTCTTGTGTCAATATTTGCAACCATAATGCTTCCTTAGATCGTTAGCGCCATATACTCTGCTTCAGTAGTAGTCAATGCAGTGACTGATTGTAGCACCACTCTCCAGCTAATCGGTCCTCCACCACAAACGAAAACATACCCTGTGGTGGACCCTTCTCTTGTCTTACAGTCTCCCGCATAATCTGAATACACATATCCCAACACACATGCCTTTCTTTGTTGTCTTTCAAAACAAAAATCTCAAACCCCTTGATGCCGTTCAAATACCTGAAAATCCACTTCACCGCATTCCAATTTGTATGCCCGAATTTGCCATGTATCTTGAAACTACACTCATAGCTTGAGCCAAGTCGGGAGGTGTGCAAACCATTGTGTACATGAGACACCCTACTGTGCTTGCATACAGAACCTTACTCATCTCATCCTTCTCTTTATCACTAGAAAGACTCTCTTGGGGTACTTAGCCTAAAGTGCTCGGCCAAAAGGATAGTAGACACGGGCTTGCAATCCAACATATTGAATCTTTCAAATACCTTAGATATGTACTTGCTTTATGATAGCCACAACTTGCCCTCATCTCGATCTCTCCTTATTTCCATTCGTAGGATCTTTTGTGCGAGTCCAAGATCCTTCATATCAAACTCCTTCCTAAGTTGGATATTCAACTTTTGAACCTTTGACACATCTTGACACGCAATCAGCATATCATCCACATAACGTAGTAACAGACTGATCTTCCCATCCTTGAACACATGAGAATACACACAGCAATCCGATTCACATCTTCTATACCCAATCCGCAGCATATAAGTGTCAAAGCGCTTGTACCACTGTCTTGGAGATTACTTGAGCCCAACAAAAGACTTCTTCAACCTACAAACCAGATTTCCCTTACTTGCTTCAACGAACCCTTGAGGTTGACTCATGTAGATATCTTCCTCTAAGTCTCCATGGAGAAAAGCTGTCTTCACATCCATTTGCTCCACCTCCATGTCCCACTGTGCCGCTATGAAGAGCAATAACTATACAGAAGTATGCTTTACAACCGGGGAAAAGATCTCATCATAATTAATTCCTTCCTTCTATAAGTATCCCTTAGCCACTAGACGAGCTTTGAATCTAGTTGGCTCCTTCTCACATATTCCTTCATTCTTCCTAAACACCCACTTGCAGCCAATCACCTTTCAGTCTTTGGGTTTAGGGACCAACTCCCAAACGGAGTTCCGATGTAGAGATTCCATCTCATCCATCATAGCACTCATCCAACTTTCCCAATCTGCACTCTCAACTGCTTCTTGGAATGTAGTTGGGTCTCCTTCACTTATGTTATAGCATAGTGAACTGCGTCCGTCTCCCATCCAAACCGTTGAGGAGGTTTGATGGTTCTCTTGGGCCTAGACCTTGCTATGGATGGATGCTCTACCTTATCTTGAGCCTCTTCTTCTCTTCTTTATCTTGAGTTGTTTTGTTGACCAAGTTCCTTCACCTCAGTGTCGGACTCCACTGCTTCATGGACGTCTCCAATTGGCTATAAACTCGGAGTACCCCCAAACACTCTACTAGATGATTCTATAACGGTTGTTCTGTCCCAACAACATTCTCATTCACCTTTGGTTTCTTGACTTTAATCATAGGCATAGTCTTCTCGTCAAAGACAACGTCTCTACTGAGTATCTTCTTCCGGTTCACTAGATCCCATAACTTGAACCCCTTCACACCACTCTCAAACCCGAGGAATATGCATTCAAGAGACTTTGGCTTCAACTTGGTTCTCTCATCACTAGGTATAAGAGCATAGGCACTGCATCCAAATACTTTCAAAATAGAATACTCAATAGACTTGTTAGACCATACCTCTTCTGCACACTTGAAATCAAGATACTTTGATGGTGACCGGTTAACCAAATAGGAAGTGTGGTTAACTGCCTCGCCCAAAATGCCTCGGGCAAGCCTGCATGAATCCTCATGCACCTCTCACGCTCCATGAGAGTTCTGTTCATCCTCTCTGCTGCTCCATTCTATTGGGGCATCTTCTTCATAGTAAAATGCCTCTTGATACCTTCACTCTTGCAAAACTCTAGAAATTTGCTATCTTTATATTCCCCCCCATTGTCACTCCTAAGGACCTTGATCTTCCTTCTTGTTAGGTTCACTACTTCTGCTTTCCACACCTTGAATTTTGTGAAGATCTCAGATTTCTCCTTCATGAAATAGATCCAAACTTTCCTAGAAAAATCATCCAAGAAAGTAACATAATATCGAGCTCCACCCAATGACTTAACTTGCACGGGCCCCCACACATCTAAATGAATATAGTCAAGCACTCCCGTGCTCCTCTTTTCCTTGTCTTATAGCTTGAATGTCACTTTCGACTGCTTCCCCATGATACAATACTTGCAGAACTCAAGTTTGCAACTGTGCACGCCCTTTAGAAGCTTCCGTTTGTGCAACTCTTGCATGGCTCGCTCACTCATGTGCCCTAGCCTCAAATGCAAAGCTGAGTATCATCGTCTGAGTTCTTCTTGGTAGATATAGTTGCTCCACTAGTCACTGTTGTACCACATAGTCGATACAGGCAATTAGGTTTGAATCTCCCCTTTCATAATCATGAGTGAACCCTTCGAAACTATGAGCTTTCCTCTCATACACTTGTACGAATAACCATTCTTGTCAAAAGTACCCAGGGAGATGAGATTCTTCTTCAACTTAGGTATGTACCTAACCATACCCAATGTTCTAATCACGTTGTCATGCATCTTCACCTTGATTGTACCTGTTCCTTCGACTCTACAAACTGAGCCGTCCCCCAGCATGTTTAAACACATGTGATACGAGCACTCGGAATCCAAAATCCAAGTAGAAGCAGAAACCCTAGAAGTAATTGCAAGTGCATCAGTAATAACAATGCTATTAGTAAGTAAAAGCTCACCGTCGCTCTCTTCCGCAACCCCGGCTTCATCCGACTTCTTCCCTTTGTTTCTATTCTCTCACCATGTAGGGCAATTCTTCTTCCAATGACCTTCCCTTATTACTCTTCATGCCCTCACGCTTGCTCGATCTATCTCTCTCTTCGAACTTGACCACAAGACCTTTACTTTGAGAGATTTCACCGGAACATTGAACCATTCTGTCATGCGTTAGAATGTCTTGCATGACCTCTTCATACTTCAAGGTTCCCTTCCCGAACATAAGTGTCGTGCGAAAGTGTTTATAAGACGGTGGCAGGGATGTCGACAACATCACGGCCTTGTCTTCCGACTTATAAACCTCATCCATTCTCTGCAAGTCAGCAATACACCTATTAAAGGCACTCACATGCTCCGTCATGCTTGCGCCATCCTTCATCATAACAGAGTGAAGCTTTTCCTTCAAGAAAAGCTTGTTGGACAATGATTTTGACGCAAACATCTCTTCTAGCTTTTCCCATGTTTTCTTTGCGGTGTCTTCCATCGCATAACACAATACCTCATCGATTAAATGTTGTTCGATGGATCCTCTAGCAAGCTCATCTAGGTCATCCCACTCTGCATTTGTCATGGTTACCGGCTTCTTTTCCTTGCCTTCCAAAACTTTGCTGAGACCCTGCTGCTTAAGAACATGCTTCATTCTTCTTTGCCAAAGTGTGAAGTTCTCCTTGCCAGTGAACGGCTTTAACTCCACCTTTGTGCTTGATACCCGTTGTGACTTAGTACCGGAACATTCTTCGTCCTTGTCGCCTGCCATTTTCAACAGACCGCCGCTCTTAAAGTTATAAGAGCACTTGGGCATAAACCAACGCCCGTTGCAACCATGGCTCTAATACCACTTGATGTGCGAAAACACTTCCAGACCTTGTCGTTGATGGACTACGCAACAATCACAACACAAACTACGCAAAGATAATCACACACGAAACAACAAAAGTAAACATACACAAGAATTTATAGAAGTTCGGCGTCGTGCCTATGTCATCTCCGGTGATCCCCGAGAAAATTCACTAGTATGAGAAAAATCCCTTTGGTTACAATAAAGAACTCCCTTTGATCTCTCTCTCTCTCTCTCTCTCTCTCGATCTCTTTTCTCTCACCCTAGGTTTGTATATCTTGAATCTCTACTAAACCCTAGTCTAAAGTACCTATTTATGTATAGGCCTTTAGCACAATCATACAAGGAATAGGAAACTAAAAAACCTCCCAAAAATATGCCAAAAACCAACCTGTTTTAAACAGGAAATTGCGAGCCGCTTGAGCGCCTGTGCCAAGATGCCTTTGCCGCTCGAGTGCCTGCAGGTTCCGCTCGAGCGCCTGCATGCTAGGCTGCTTCCTTCTTTCCTTCATTTAGTCGAGCCAACTCTAACAATTATTAGTAGTCTTCAAATAATAGGTACACTGAATAAATATGAGTGAGACTTGTCTTTTCAGAGTGTTTACACAGGAGTGAGACTTATCTTTTTTTGTCTGAATGAGGTACAAAAGATAATTTTAACAACAGCAATAGGTACAAAAAAAATGACATTACCAGATAATTCTCAGGACACAAAACGTATATTTAATACAGCATTAAAAATGATAAATAGATGCACAATAAATCAAAACAGTATTAAATACTTATTTCATTTCATAGTTAGCCAGAGAGCTTTTGGCTCATAAACTCATAAAGAAAATGATAAAAGCTTAGTGTTGCATTTTTAAAAAAAGATTACATAATTGGCAGATTTAACCAACTACATAGGTTACTCATCTCTCCAACTTTTCTCGGCATTAATAAATTTGCTAATGTTTTCTCGGCATTAATAAATTTACTCATCTCTATAAATTGAGGCCCATGTTTTGACCTTTAGAGATTGTCCACATCAAGTACATCACAATGACCCTGCAATCAACACTGAAAGGCCAAAAAAAGAAAATAAGGTAATATCATATTCATTTATGGAAAAATATCATAGGATTCAGTTCTTCATACTGATAGCAATGTGTTAAGCACCTAAGTAAATAATATTGCATGCTTGATGTAAAACTAATTTGTTTCCACCTACTACATAAAAAAGACAGTACCAAAGTCGAAAGATGGTATGCCTTAATTTTATTTAATAAATACTTACGAGTCATCCAATTGTCTCGGGCAGGTAGTCGATGGCCATGAAGGATAATTAGAATCGGTAGACTTCAGCCATTGTAGTGTTTTTTTCTCACCATGCGTTAATGGCGATTGGATTGCCTTCCATCCATCATTTTCAGATAGTCTCATTCGATGACCATTGTTTAATACATTTGCTGCAATGCAACTATTAAATTGAAGAAATGTTGTAATAGAATCACGCTACAGAAAGTCATACCAAGTAATTAGTTCAACTAAAACCAAAATCAAAAGTAACAAATATTGAAGATTCTTGGTCATGGAATGTTACAAACCAGCTTTTGCACATTAGCAAAATAAGGGTCAATTGATGATTTTGTAATTGAATGTCGTGGGTCGTAGTGAAACCATTGTTCTTCTTCTTTGTGTAACACTAACAATGTAACAATGTGAAATGGTACTGACTTGCGTGTCTCATTGGGAAAAAATGTAGTCTACCCCAGCTAATGCTTCTAATAACAGGTCATGCGAGAATAGTCTGATGTTTTTATCATCACCCTTTTGCAAAAACTCCTAATGTATCAAACAAAATTGTGAAGAGTGTACTAATAAGCACAAACCCAAAATACATTAAGAGGTACATAATTAACTCCATCGCCATTCCACGACGGACCCAACATATCATTGGCCACATTTAAACTCAAATTAGGCTTTCCATCGGTATGAAATTTCACCCAACATCTCATAATGTTCAGGCCTATGAAACAATTATGTATATACTTTGTTTATGATCTGGAATACATGTGGCTAAGGTTAATTAATATTAATATATAGGTACATGAGTTGAAGTTGAAATCAATGTGACTGACCTCTACACAAATTCCATTGACATGTATCCATCACTCCATAATTTACCTACATGTAGTTAAATTACCTATTTTTTTTAACAGGTAGGTAAATTCCGTACAACTGAAACAAATTTCAACTAGGTGATATCAGATGTAGTAATTTACCTACATGTATACGTGATTTCAACTAGGTGATTTGCATATTTTTTCAACAGTTAGGTAAATGTCATACAACTAAAACAAATTTCAATATGTAAGTAAATTGCGTACAACAGATAGGTGATCTCAACAGGTAGGTAAATTATGTACAACTGAAACAAATTTCAACTAGGTGATATTAAATGTTGTCATTTACCTACATGTAGTAATTTCTCAACTATTAATGTATCAAACAATGGTTTACCTACAATTAATAATAATATATACTTTATTCATAGTTATCCTTAACACATTAGGGAAACTGCTTTGATAAAATTTAATGGGATGCATCTTGGTAAACATACCCAACAAAACGTTGTCATCATGTGTGATTTAGTCCCCACTGCTGGATTATTGCTTCTCTCAGTTTGTAAAATCTCCACAAATAAATCAATAACCTGCAATGAGTAACCATAATGACCTTCTCTTTATAAATTTAACCCTTAATTGACAACTTACGGTACATGTTACTGTAGTTTCTGTTAGTAGGTCATTCAAATCATCCTTATACACAACCGAGTACAATACTTGCCACAATGGAACCCTGCTTTACAATTACACATTTGCATTAATATACTCATATATGTGACTTAAAATCCTGATATATTATGCATAATTTAAACACAATGCTCCGACTCACCCGGAATAAGTGCAAATAAGAAAATGATGTAGTCTGTCTTGTTCTTTATTTGATAGATAAATCCACACAGACATGCAAGAAGGGTCAATGGTTGCAGATACTGTCTTTTTCCTCCAACATCGTTATGACCAACAACTGTTGTACCTAATTGTTGTTTCCCTTTGCTTTCATCAACACGCACAATCGATGTAGATACATTCGCTGCTTCTTTGCAAGGCTTGTTCTTTTCAGTACTCACAACAACATGTCCATGGGGGTCTACCTTTGCCTTCCTTGGTTCCCTCGATATCTTGATCTCATCGTACACATACCCAAGCAAGTGTTTCGGTTTCCTATGTTTTTGTTTAAGCCTTATAACCCATGTTTTCAAATCAGGTGTAGATTCCTTACTCTTTACCCTCTTCTCTTTTGAATAAATTCAAGAATTGTTGGAGGTCGTTTGACAACTCATCATACTGCTTGTGCGCATCTGCCACAACATATTCGGCATTACAACACAGTTCATTGTACATCACAGCCTGCACATGTGCTTCCTCAAGTTTCACCTTTAATTTTGATATTTCTTCCTTCATTACCTTATTTTCACTAGCCAGATTTTCCAAGTCAACAAATCGTGCTTCACCAACCTATTATTTGAACGCCCGTTCTTTAAAACGTAATAAACATTCCTTTAGCCTTCCCTCTAGATCAAAATCAGATTTTCTAGGTGTTTTGGGGGAAATCATCATGACCATAGTTGTTTACAACTCCATGAAATCCAGTGTCTTGTGTGAGGATGAGTTGGAACATGTTACGAGGGTCTAATCCATTACCAATGTTTGAAATTGTTTAAAAAATAGATACGTAAATCTTGACACATAGAACATATGAGAATTCAAAAGGCAATTGACTCAATCATATCAGCACACATACGTTCGCTACCTTTCCAGCGGCAAACACTAGTGATCATAGATGACGACCTTAAATCTGAAGCGTTAGTCTCAGTTCCATGCTTAAGTGCATCACTACCAGATTTGTATCTCATATTTCCAACATCTGGTGTTTTACACAAATCTTCGAGCACCTGAGAAAATTCATTAATCAAACATATGTGCCAAAATACTTCATTTTGAAAACAAAAAACAATAGGAAAATACCTCATCTTTACGAATTAATATATTTCCACGCACTAGTGTCACACGAAAAACATCTGATTTGGTCATTGTTGTATGCAGGTGCTATATATCCCACTTAACAAACTTGGGAGGTACATCCACTCTATTCCTTAATGGCTCAGTCAAATGCATTTTCTCACAAAACCAAAACTATGTTTATTCATTTATTGCGAACTATTGGTTGATGTAAACAAATAACAAAATTAGAAACAATCAAACCAATTAAATATACGTACCGGTAAAGCAACAACACATCAGGAGAAAGATCTTGGGTTTTTTAAGTCCTTCACCAATTTTCTTTCCAAAAAGTCAATGCCGCATTGGCCCAATTATATTTTGGCATTGTGCATACATCTTGGCAACGTGAAATTAAGCTCCAAGAAACAGTGTTGCCAATATTGCAGAACAACAATATAATACAAAATGTAGGCACACAAGGCATATAAAATCTTCATGTTCTTGTTGGGTATTGCATGTAACTAACATGCACATTGTAGATTCAATATTTTGCTACTAACTCGTTTAGTGTTTTCAAAGTTCCTTTTAACAAAATCTGCATTATCATTCGAACTTCGATTATTAATATTTATCTTACAACCAACATTAGGTAAACCAAGCAATTCCTCAACATCAAAACCAGTGAATTTTTCACGCCTACCACCAAAGTGTGAAGTCTCTAATCGTAGCGTCGAAACACTGAATGATTTTGATTATATCTATATATGATTTCTTGCATGTGTTTTCGTTGACCAATCTTTCATCAAAAGCTCTAAAAAGACCCCAAAGGGTGTCTCCCTCATAATCTCATGGTGTTCTTTTTGAATACCTAATCTCAAACCATTAAAAACATTAAAAATGGCCCGAAACTAGATTTGTATTGCATTTTTCCAACTCTCTTCTGTTCAAATCCATTTTACCTACAAAACAAAACACCTATTGTCATACCCATATGTGCCAAAAACATAGTTTATATCAGAATTTTCTACAATTCAGCAATAATAATGAACGGTCCAAAAAATTATAGCAAAAATCAGAAAATGAATGGTTTTCTAAAACATTTTTACCTAATATCTCAAATTCTAATTATTGATGGGTTTGTAGTCTGCTCTTCCTAATTTAGTGTACACAAAATTTAAAAAACAAACAAACAAACAAACAAACCAACTTCTAAATATGCACAGCAAGTAAAAAAATTTCTTTAATATGCATAACAATCAAATTACTATACATGATAAAAGAAACAACTAGAGTAATTTACCTACCTAAGAAATCAAACTCCTAAATATACACGTAATTTACCTACTCTGTGAACCTGATACCAAACAGCACAGAAAGCCAATAACACATAATTTACCTACCTTGAATTGCACATGCCACTAAAATATGACCCCATAATGTACTCACCAGTACCCATTTGTAGAAACTACAAGGACCTTATTTACTTACATCTCCTCTACGTATAGAATAACAACATCACACTTCACTTGTGCTCTAATAGCTCATATTAGAATTTCGTCAAACATGTGGTGTGCGCAACTTAAACAAACCCAACTTTTGGCTAGAAAAACAACCAACTTGCAAGATAGAAAACAACATTTAGCAATGTTATAACAGAAACATAACTAGAAAAAAAAAAATTGACACTGATTGCTACACAATTTATACAAATCTAGGTAATGAATGGTACTAATAAGAGGGCAAGAGTTGGGGTAGATGAAAATGCAAAATTTGGGATAAATAAGAAGCTAATACCAACAGAGACAATAAAAGATAAATTACCTGTTCTATAGTAAATTGAGCATAGGTTTTCGTAAGAACAGAGACAATAAAACATAACTGAAAAGCTGTAAATTAAATATTTAAATGGTAGAGACATTGGAGGAAATCAAACCTTAAAGAATCTCTGGCTTTCAATAATGGACATGAAGCAAGGCTGAAATGGATGTAAATTGTTTTGAAGAGATTGTAATGGTCGTATTGGAGTGATATTTTGCTGATGGAAACGATCGGTTTGTGTTTTTGAAGTTGTGGCAACCATGTAAAAACATAGAAAAATTATGACATTTTATATCCTATGTGTCATTTAAGTTTGAAATTGGGTTTTACTAATAGATTTATAAAGTGATGGGTATATGTCTAGAAAATAAAATTTTTAGGGAACTATATTGAAACAAGCCCATTCTAATAAAATCATTTTCTGATTACCTACTCATTATTTTTTTTCCAGCTATTTTGATCACCTACTCATCTCTAGCAAACTATGTCTCTTACTTATCATTTTTTCTAGCGATGAGTAGGTAATCGAAATTGCTTATATATTTGATGAGTGACTTAATTTTACTTATATACAATTACGTAAAGATATATGCAGGGCTGCCCTGAGCAGTCCTAAGGCCCAGAGCCAAATTCTAAATTGTGCCCCTTTATAGACACTCTCAACAATAAATATGAATTTTTGAAAAGAAAAGGAAGAACATTTTTAGGCTTAAACTATATATTCATTTGAATCCCGGTAAACAATGTAAAAGAATATAGTATATAATTTCTATTAGGACTAAAGACAAGAATCCACAAGAACCTAATGTCCAAAAAGTACAAAAATATATGTATACACAATAAAGAAGCTATGAAAATGCATGTAGAACTAGAAAAAGTGAAAAAGAAAGGGCAACTAACACAACATATAGAAAAAAGGGATAAAGCATGGATGCAAAATTTCTTTAATTTCTATTAATCATCCTCTACGATTATTATTTATTCCAAAATCTCCATGCTTACCAGAACAAAGATCAACAAAAAAGTGAAAATCAAGAATACATAAAACAAAATTAAAAGATGGAGGGTGAATTTCATAATATGTATGTTTCTTCTACGACTATTTCTCTAATTACTAAGTAGATAATGAAACAAACATATTTGAACTTTTTTTTTAAAAAAAGGAGAACATAGGTAATTGGTTATGAGAAAGGAGAAATGTATTTTAGTATTGCGAGATACACCTATTTTTTGAGTCAAAATAATTTTTTTTCATTAGAATATCCTTCTTTTACATACCTTTTTTTAGATCAAAATATCCTTCTGTACATTTTGATTCGGGAGACCAGAACGAACTACCCTCTTTCTCACATATTTCTTTTATTCCTTCTTTTTCTTCTCTTCATTTCCCTATGTGTAGTTACTAGCATCAACTTGCACCAGCTTGAGCTTCACTTTCTTTGCTTGTTGCTACATCTCTTTCTTCTTCATACCATCTCTCACCATCTTGTTGTTTATGTCAAAGAAATGGTGTGGTAACAGAACATTCCTTCTACTTGCCCTTCTTGGAAAGTTGGAAGAAGGAGGTAGATCATCTTTAGTGGAAATAAAGACTTCTTGCATGACAGTGTGCATGTGTGGCCTCATTGAGGTTCTCCTCAGCAATAAGTTGTTCAGTTTTTGCCTCTTCGATTTGAGATGGCGATTTGGGATGGAAATATCTTCTGTTTTTCTAGGTAAAGAGGGGTGGTGACAAGGTTAGCTTGTAAGAACTCTATTGAGTTCACATCTATTTAGGATTCCTATTTGATCAAGGATACAAGGGAGAGATAAGCTTGGTTACACTGATTGGTTTGATAGAGTTGAAGCTCTATCTAACTTGTGGAATATCTATTTTATGAGGCTATGGACTCATGAGGTGATAAGATAAGCTTAAGGATTCCTTTATAGGCTAGGAACCTCAAGGCTCTCACCATATAAAACTAAGGCTTCAGTCCCCACTCTTATGCACTGAAAACATACTCATATTCCTACCCATAGAGGAGAGATTTAGAGTGCATAAGAGAGGAAGACCAAGGCAAATTCGTGTGTTTTGCTGCTATTGCTGTGCTTGCTCTAATGCTTCTCAAGGTTATGCTTATAGATTACATGTGAAATAGAACTTAGATGTGGTATCAGAGCTATCATATGCATCTATAGGTCTAAACAAGATAAAATTGAGAAGCATGCATATTTGTTCTGTTTGATTTAAATTGTTTTCAAGCTTGCATGTTAATAAATCAATCTTACATTTGTTTCGAGATCCTGGACTTTGATTGTGCTGTTTGTTGTTTCAAAATTTGATAGAGGTATGCTTAGGATAGAAGGGATCAAATCTGGTTTTCCTTAATAAAATATGTTATGAATTCCGCATAAAGAATAACATCCCATAAAGTGTTGTCGTGTTTGATAGAGAATAATTTGTTATTGCTCAGTCCACAAATGAGTGTTAATTGATTGTTTCATATCATCTCAAAGTACCAATGGGCAAAATTGTGTCATGGGTACAACAGTTGATTTTCTCTGCTTACAAGTGTGAACTCCAATTGGTTTGTACTCCATGATAGAACAAGACAGTTCAATTAGCTGTTGTGAGCGATCAAGCATTACTGTCCACAGACAGTAAATTGTTTTAATAAAGGAAAATCACACAGTTTATGTTGCTAGACTTGTGAAGGAAATTAAAGGCATTTTGATATACTGTCCACAGATGTGTGTCATATGTGCATAAAGTTTTGGGGTAAAGATTAATTTTATTGCAAAATTATATGTTTTCAATTGTGAATCCCTCTGCTATCAAGACAATTGAACCACTGACTGGTAGCAATTTTAAAAAGTGGAAGAGAGACTTAGAGATAGTTCTAGGTCTTCTAGATCACGACTTTAGCTCTGAGAGAAGAGAAACCTGAGGTCACTGCTGATAGCAATGTTGCACAGAAGCAGAAACTCGAGAAGTGGGAGAAGGCAAATAAGATACGCCTACTTGTCATGAAGAAAGCCATGACAGAAACTATTTATGGGGGCATCACTGAATCTGAGAATGCTAAGGAGTTTTTGGAGGCTATAGGACTGAAGTTTAAAGAATCCGAGAAGGCAGAAACTGGTACCTTAATGACCAACTTGCAACCATGAAGTATGATGATGTGAGGACATGAGGGTTATCTTTTAAGCATGATAGAGGTTGCAAGCAAGCTGAAAGCTCTTGAGATCCCTATAGCTGATCCCTTTCTAGTTCACCTTGCATTAAACTCACTTCCCTCTCAGTTTGCCCAACTAAAAGTGATCTACAATGCTCAAAAGGACAAATGGAGCCTAAATGAACTGATTTCAATTTGTGTCCAAGAGGAGGCAAGAATGAAGAAGGAGAAAGAAGTGAGCACAGTCCATCTCACAACCAATGCTCCAAAAAGACACCATCCTAAGCCAAACTCATCTGCTACTACCAATAAGGCCAACTCTCCACCCAAAGGTTGCAATGCTCTAGCTGTTAACAAAACCAATGTCTTTAAGTGCTATTTCTGTGACAGAGAAGGTCACCTTAAGAGGGAATGTCATAAGTATAAGCGTTGGGTAGAGAAAAAGAAGGCTAAAGGTAAATCAAATTTTGTTTCAGCTTGTTTTCGAGTCTAGTTCTATCAACATACCTTCTAATTCTTGGTGATTGATACTAGTTCATCAATCCCATTGCCAATTCTTTGCAAGACTTCATAAGCCAGAGCAACCAAGTAGAGATCATGACCATGTCTTCGTAGGAAATGGCAAGAAAGTGGCAGTTCTTGCTGTAGGATCAGTCCAACTTCAACTAGTTTCAGGATTTTCTTTAGTTTAAAAAGATGTTGCCTATGTACCTTCCATGAGAAGGAATTTGATTCAGTTTTTAGATTGGCTAGGGAGAAATTTATTTTTGTTTTTTCTGAGGTAGGATTCAATTTGAATTTTAATAAAAGTGAAGTTGGCAATGGTGTTTTAGTTGATGGTCTCTTTAAGCTACACTGTTGCAGTTCAAACAATGTTTTTGCCATTGATTCCATAGGTCAAAAACAATCTCAAAATAATGAAAATTCAGCAAGGCTATGGCATAAAAGGCTAGGCCATGTGTCTATGAAAAGAATGCAATACCTTGTGAAAGAACAAATCCTTCATCCCTTAGATTTTTCAGATTTTGAAGAGTGCATTGAATGCATTAAAGGAAAAATGACTAACTCAAGAAAATTAGGTTCCACTCGAAGTCAAAATCTTCTTGAAATTATTCACACAGACATTTGTGGCCCATTCCCAGTTCCAACCATAGAAGGTCATAGGTATTTCATCACTTTCATTGATGATTTCTCTAGGTTTTGATACATCTATCTAATCCAGAACAAGTCTAGTGCTTTTGAGGTTTTTAAAATCTTTAAAACTGAAGTAGAAAATCAATTAGAATTAAACATTAAAGTTTTAAGGTCATATAGGGGTGGAGAGTATTATGGCAAGTATGATGAGCTACGCAGACATCCTTCACCATTGGCACGATTTCTACAAGATTGTGGAATTATTACTCAATACACAAACCTTGGAACACCTTAAGAGAATGGAGTTTCAGAGAGAAGAAATAGAACTTTAAAGGACATGGTGAGAAGCAGGATTTGCAACACTGATATTCCAAAAAATTTGTGGGGTGATGCAATCAAAACTGCGAACTACATTCTAAATAGATGTCCAAGCAAGTCAATTCCTAAGACTCCTTTCGAGTTGTGGAATAAGAGAAAACCTAGCCTTAATCACTTACATGTTTGGGGTTGTAGAGCTGAAGCCAAAGTCTATAATCCTGAACTTGCTAAACTTGATCCAAAAACAGTGAGCTGCAAATTTATTGCATACTCTGACAGATCAAAAGGTTTTCGATTCTACTGTCCTAATTATGTGAATAGAATTGTGGAGACAGGAAAGGCAAGGTTTATAGAGCATGATGACAGTGAAGGAGTTAATAAAGACTTTGTCTTTGAAGAAGAAGGAGAGATTGGAACTGAACCTGTAAGTATCACAGATCAAGTGTTGCCTTTACCATTAAATTAGATGCTTTCTCAGATTAATGTACCAACTGAACCTGTAATTCATGATCAAGATATGGAGGTTTTGAATGGGGAAGAGAATGAACTTGAGGCATTTGAGAACCAACAGTTGCCATAACAAGAGGTGAGAAGATCTACAAGGGATAGAAGACCAAATGTGCTGCCAGATTTTGTGTATTTGAATGAAGCTAATTTTGACAGTATTGAACTTGAGGACCCTTCAAATTATAAACATGCCATGTCTAGTGAATACTTTGCGAAGTGGTTTGAGGCTATGCAATCTGAGTTGGAATCCATGCAAAGTAACAATGTGTGGGAACTAGTTGAGCTGAGACAAGGAATTAAACCTATTGGTTGTAAGTGGGTGTTCAAAACCAAGAAAGACTCTAAGGGCAACATTAAGAGACACAAAGCAAGGTTAGTGGTCAAGGGTTTCACACAACAAGAAGGAGTAGACTACAATGAAACTTTCTCACCAGTTTCAACCAAGGACACTTTTAGGATCATAATGACACTTGTGGCTCATTTTGATTTGTTTTTACATCAAGTGGATATGAAAACAGCTTTTCTCAATGGAGATTTGAGTGAAGAAATTTTCATGCTACAACCTGAGGCTTTTATAGAAGAAGGCAATGAGCATTTGGTATGTAAATTGAAGAAATCAATTTATGGTTTAAAGCAAGCCTCTAGACAATGGTATCTCAAATTTGACAAGATCATTACTTCAAATGGTTTTGTCAAAAACAGATTAGATGAGTACATATACTTAAAATTTAGTGGGAGTAAATTCATTTTTCTAGTTCTTTATGTAGATGACACCTTGCTGGCTAGTAGTGATGAGAGTCTTTTACATGAGACTAAGAGTTTTCTTTCCATGAGTTTTGAGATGAAGGACCTTGGAGAAACATCATTTGTATTAGGAATCGAAATCCATAGAGATAGAGAAAAGGGGCTGCTAGGTTTATCTCAAACGGCATATATTGAGAAGGTGTTGAAGAAATTTAACATGCTTCAAAATAATGGAGTTGAGGTCCTTGTTTCAAAGGGAGACAAACTAAGCAAAGAAGATTGTCCGAGGAATGATGTAGAAAGGGCATAAATGAAGGAAAAACATATGCTTCGGTAGTAGGAAGTATCATGTACGCACAAGTGTGCACACGACCAAATCTAGCATTTTCCATTAGTGTATTAGGTATGTATCAATTTGATCAGAGCATTGCACATTGGAAGGCTGCAAAGAAAGTGTTGAGATATATGCAAAGAACAAAAGGACATATGTTAGTCTACAAAAGAACAGATAGTTTGGAGTTGGTTGGTTACACAGATTCAGATTTTGCAGGATGCAAAGACACTTCCCAATCGACTTCCAGTTTTGTGTTCATGATGGGAGGAGGTGCAGTTGATTGGAAGAGTGCAAAACAACCATCTATAGCTACATCTACTATGTTTGCTGAGTACTTGGCGTGTTATGAAGCTACTTCACATGCTATGTGGTTGAAGAATTTCATAAAAGACCTAAAAGTAGTTGATTCTATAGAGAAGGAGCAGTGTTCTTTTGCAAGAACAATAAAAGATCTGCTGGACTCAAGCATATGAAAGTGAAGTATTTGCTAGTAAGAAAGAAGGTTTGAGAAGGCTTAACCACTATTGATTATATCAACACTACAGATATGATAGCAGATTCCTGAAATAAAGCAATTCCAAACAATGCTTTTCATAGGCATGTGATTAATATGGGATTACTGTCCAATTTCAAAGATTCTTTGAACTAGTGGGAGTTTATGACTTTTTTGCTTAAGTTTTGTTTGTTGGTTGAGCTAGCATTTTGTCTTGTCATCTAGTCAAGTTTTTAGACAATTTGGATTCTTAAATGAATATTAATTCAATTTCATTGATTTTTGCAATATGATTACAGTTTATAGTTCAAGTTGTAAAATTATTTAAGCTATAGGTCAGATCATTTGTATAAATATATTGATCATAAAGAGGACCATTCGTGTGATGAATGAATAACTTCAAAGTTTTGATTATTCATCATGTGATGTTGGACATAGCTTGTTGGTACTCTATGTATATGTTACTATTGCTGTGATTATAGGTGGATGGTACCATGTAATGGTTATCGTGTCTATAGTCCTTTGAGTTGGTAATATTTGACAATGAGTTTGATATAGATATTGTTATCAAGCTGTCTTTCCAAATTGTGCACATAAGGTTATGATCCTTGATCTTTAAAGAAGAGTCTTGAATGGATGTTTCACTCAAGTGGGAGAATGTAAGAACTCTATTTGAGTTCACATCTATTTAGGATTCCTATTTGATCAAGGATACA